>JAXCGZ010016989.1:237500-267500 GCA_037179515.1 Halocaridina rubra
TTACAACTCCATCAATATACAAATTGAACAGCCATGGTGACATCACACATCCCTGTCTCAGTCCCACACTCACTGGAAACCACTCACTCACTTCATTCCCTACCCTAACACAAGCTCTACTACCCTCATACAAACTCTTCACTGCATGCAACAATTTACCATTGATTCCATATAATCTCAAAACATTCCACATAGCCTCTCTATCAACTCTATTATATGCTTTCTCCAGATCCAAAAATGCAAAATACACATCCTTACCCTTTGCTAAATATTTCTCACATAACTGCCTAACTATAAAAATCTGATCTATACAACCTCTACCTCTCCTAAAACCACTCTGCACTTCCGCGATCACATATTCTGTCTTATCCCTAATCCTATTAACCAGTATCCTACCATACACTTTTCCTACCACACTCAACAAACTTATACCCCTAAAATTACTGCATTCATACATATCTCCCTTACCTTTGTATAGGGGCACTATACAGGCAATCACCCAATCCACTGGCATCAATGACAACATAAAGCATATATTAAACACTCTCACTAACCATTCCAATGCAGTCACACCCCCTTCTTTCAACATCTCCGCTCTCACACCATCCATTCCAGGTGCTTTACCTGCTTTCGCTTCATACAATGCCCTTTTCACCTCCTCTCTTGTAATCTCTCTCTCATTTTCATCTCCCATTACTGACCCTTGAACCCCTCCCACTGCCACTATAGCTGCCTCTCTATCTTCCTCAACATTCAGCAAGTACTCAAAATATTCTGCCCATCTTTTCCTTGCATCGTTCCCTCTTAACATCTGTCCATTCACATCTTTCACTGTCTCTTCCATCCTCGATCCACCCTTCCTTGCTCTCTTCACTTCTTTCCAAAACTTCTTTTTATTCTCCTCATATGACCTACTAAAATCCTGTCCCCACCTAACATTTGCCAACCTCTTCTCTTCCTCTACCTTCCGCTTGGTTTCCATATTTTTCTCCCTATATCTTTCATACTTCTCCCTACTTTTACACTGCAGCCATTCCTCAAAAGCCCTCTTTTTCTCTTCCACCTTCATTTTCACCCCTTCATTCCACCACTCGCTGCCCCTCCTCATGCCACCTCCAACAAACCTCTTTCCACACACATCACTTGCATGTCCCACAAAACATTCTTCATCAACCCCCATTCCTCCCCTAACTCCCCCAACTTCTCTTTCTTTCACCCTGTCATATGCCACTCTCAACCTGTCCTGATATTCCTGTCTCTTCTCTGGCTTTTTCAACTCTTCCACCTTCACTATTTCCCTTCTATATCCCCCCACACTATTTCCCCACTCTTTTGCTACTACCACTTTTGCTTCAACCAAAAAATGATCAGACATCCCAGCAGCCACACCCCTGAATGCATGTACATCTTTCACTCTACCAATCATGCTCTTTGCTACCAACACATAATCCATCAATGCTCTTTCTTTCACTATTCCATTTGCCACTCTCATCCATGTATACTTATTTATTAACTTCTTCTTAAATAAACTATTACCTATCACCAACTCTTGCTCCACACATATCTAACAGTCTCTTGCCACTCTCATTCCCACCTGGTACCCCATACTTTCCTACAACACCTTCTATCTCTCCATCACTCACTCTGGCATTCAAGTCACCCAACACAACTACATAGTTCCTTCTACTCAGACCATCCACACATCTAGTTAACTCATTCCAGAATGCATCCCGCTCTTCCTCACTTCTCTCACATCCTGGCCCATACGCACTAACAAAAGCCCAACATTCCCTTCCTATCCTAGTCCTCACCCACATCAGCCTAGATGACACTTCTTTCCATTCCACTACCTGATTTACCATCCATTCACTCAGCAATAATAATAATAATAATAATAATAATAATAATAATAATAATAATAATAATAATAATAATAATAATAATAATAATAATAATAATAATAATAATAATAATAGTAATAAAAAAAATAATAATGTTTATGTTCCGGTTTTACGTCACGGACTCCCATTTCTACCAAGGGCTAGGACGGTTGCCTTCTTGCGAAGGACTTGTTTTGGCAGATGTAATCGTTACCCTGAGTGCATGCCCTTGCTAACCTCAGACCGTGACGGGACGCGAACCCTCGACCTGACGCCTCAGAGTCGCGGACACTACTGCTTGAGCCTCGGTGACTACAATGATAATAATAATAATAATAATAATAAATAATAATAATAATAATAATAATAATAATAATAATAATAATAATAATAATAATAATAATAATAATAATAATAATAATAATAATAATAATAATAATAGTTATGATATATATATATATATATATATATATATATATATATATATATATATATATATATATATGAGTGAGTGTGTGTGTGTGGTGTGTGTGTGTGTGTGTGTGTGTGTGTGTGTGTGTGTGTGTGTGTGTAAATGCTGCAAACCCCTTCGAAAGGGGTGTGTCCGAGTCGGTGCTTGCAACCCAATCACCATTGACTCACTCAATGGTTACCCGTCCGTCAATCTTCTCTCAAGCTTGGTGCTGCCATGCACCTCTATTTTACTCTCGCTTATTTTCGCTACCACACACACACACACACACACACGCAGTATTTAAATTCCTAAATGGTTATGATAGAGTGGATAGAGATCGATATTTTCATATGGCTGGCTCTAGAACTAGAGGTCATAGTTTGAAGCTTCGTAAGAAAACATCTTTGCAGGATGTAAGGAAATACTTTTTCAGTGTAAGAGTAGTTGATAATTGGAATTCGCTAAGCGAGGGGTGGTTAATGCTATCTCAATCCATAGTTTTAAGGACAGGTATGATAAGTATGACTAAGTACAAAATGGAACCGATGAGGAGACGGGAAGATACGAGCTTTTGGCTCTCTCCCGTAAACACAAGTAATCACAATTAGGTAATCACACATACACACACACACACACACACACACACACACACACACACACACACGTATATCGCATTTATTGGTGCTCTCAACATTTGACTCTCTATAAGAGGAATGCAAAATGTGGGAAGGAATCCCAGTCCCCTTGTATAGTCGACTTTTGCTACATGAAGGCGGTGGGTGTTCATATCCCACACCCACGAGAGAGAGAGAGAGAGAGAGAGAGAGAGAGAGAGAGAGAGAGAGAGAGAGAGGAGAGAAGAGAGAGAGAGAGAGAGAGAGAGAGAGAGTACTCTGCCAGTCAGATAGATCTCAAGTACAAATAATGATTTATATGAAGAAAACGGGGATGATGACGGCGAGCCAAGAATGTGCACATTACGCAGGATATCTTCATTTCGTATCAACTTAGCATGTCATGATATATGATAATGTGTTACCATATATCTAGTCTACTGACAGACTGTCATATCTGATATGATTTGTCTAACTGCTGTAAATATTATCACTACTACTTAATTTGTCTTTATTACTATAATAATAATAATAATAATAATAATAATAATAATAATAATAATAATAATAATAATAGTAATAATAATAATAATAATAATAATAATAATAATAATATTATTATTATTATTATTAGTAATAATAATGTTATGATTATTATTATTATTATTATTATTATTATTATTATTATTATTATTATTATTATTATTATCATTATTATAATTATTATGATTATTATTATTATTATTATTATTATTATTAGTATTATTATTATTATTACTATTATTATTATTATTATTATTATTATTATTATTATTATTATTATTATTATTATTATTATTATTAGTGTAGTTGTTGTTCTTATTGTTGTTGTTGTTGTTGATGTTGTTATTGTTGTTGTTGTCATTGTTGTGGTTGTGATTTTTATTTAGTACTCCATACCAAAGGCAAGGCAAATGATATATATCCTTCGAAAGGCATTAAATAAACTTACATAAATAACCCATTACTAGGTAAGTGTGATTTTATTTAAGAGAGAGAGAGAGAGAGAGAGAGAGAGAGAGAGAGAGAGAGAGAGAGAGAGAGAGAGAGAGAGAGAGAGAGAGAGAGAGAGAGAGAGAGAGAGAGAGAGAGAGAGAGAGAGAGAGAGAAACTGAATTGGCAAAAATACACGTAATTAATCTATATAGATCATCTCACTAAATATATATTGAAGCTGAGGAATTTATGTCCACATTAGCGTGACTGATCCTGCGAAGGGAATTTTAACTGAGGTTAAAATCTGTAAATCTAGGATGATCCTTTCATAATAAATAAACATGAAAAAAAATATGAGCAAGATATATAATAAGAACTTTTGCTCAAATAATACTGATTCATCTTAATGGTACTGCATCAACCTACTTAATGGATATACAACTCTCTTCGGAAGTCTCTCTCTCTCTCTCTCTCTCTCTCTCTCTCTCTCTCCTCTCTCTCTCTCTCTCTCTCTCTCTCTCTCTCTCTCTCTCTCTCTCTCTCTCTTCTACTAGATCTACGTTGGGTTTTTCTTTTAGGTACATCACACATATCGAGTATCCCCTCATGATTGCTCCATCTCTATCATCTTAACTCTTTGGGGATAGAGGCTCACCTCAATTCCAGAATCCACAACGATTCATCTCGTGACAATCCCACCACATTCATCCCGTCCCAGTTTACACCACTGAGCATGTTCGGGAAATTCCCATTTTCTCAAGTATTCCCTTTCTGTCCATAATATATATAGTTTTAACACTGAAACGTCATTTGAATTAAGTTATCGTATGTTTTTCTGAAAGAAAGAATTATAGCAGTATCCTTCTTTTTTATTTTCTAAGATATATATATATATATATATATATATATATATATATATATATATATATATATATATATATATATATATATATATATATATATATATATATATATATATATATATATATATATAATCAAATAAGCACATTACTATATGTGAAAACATGAATCATTTTGATCTCGAACGGGACTTGAACCTGGGACTTATAATTACTAAGCCAAGGCACTACCAACTACACCACAGAAGGTCTTAAAAGGGAAACAGACCTTACAGCTTATATCTGCTATACCAGGAATGAACGCATTCTATCTGCATGCCACTATGTTCATATTACAGTTTCCCCCAACCTCACTCGTGGTTTCGTTTTTCCATTTAATTCAACTCCCAATCTCATTCGGGACCATCAATAATCAAATAAGCACATCACCATATGTGAAAACATGAATCATATTTACCCCGACCGGGACTTGAACCTAGGACTTATAATTGCTAAGCCAAGGCGCTACCGACTACACCACAGAAAGTCTAAAAGGGAAACAGACCTTACAGCTTATATCTGCTATACTAGGAATGAAAGCATTTCATCTGAATGCTACTATATTCATATTACAGTTACCCCCAACCTCACTCGTGTTTTCGTTTTTTGCATATAATTCAAGATTGTTCACTTTATAGAATCTGTAATGTACATCTCATTAATGGACACTCCTGACGTCTCTCTCTCTCTCTCTCTCTCTCTCTCTCTCTCTCTCTCTCTCTCTCTCTCTCTCTCTCTCTCTCTCTCTCTCTCTCTCTCTCTCTCTCTCTCTCTCTCTCTCTATCTATCTATCTATCTATCTATCTATCTATCCATCTATCTATCTATCTATCTATCTATCTATCTATCTATCTATTTCTCTCTCTCTCTCTCTCTCTCTCTCTCTCTCTCTCTCTCTCTCTCTCTCTCTCTCTCTCTCTCTCTCTCTCTCTCTCTCTCTCTCTCTCTCTCTCTCTATATATATATATATATATATATATATATATATATATATATATATATATATATATATATATATATATATATATGTATATATACATATATATATATATATATATATATATATATATATATATATATATATATATATTTATATATATATATATATATATATATATATATATATATATATATATATATATATCCATCTATCTATCTGTCTATTTATCTATCTCAATTTTTGTGTTTTTGTTCCCTGATCTCTGCAACGACTCAGTTCTTAGATATACTAATACTGTCAGCTTATATATATATATATATATATATATATATATATATATATATATATATATATATATACATACAGTACATGTGAGATTGATAGAAGTAGTAGCAATAGAAGAGAAAGGGAAGAAAATGAGAATGCAGACTAAAAGTAAGAGAAGGGTCACCGATGAGTCTGATTGCCTTAGATTCAACCATATCAAAGATATAAGTGTATGAAGAAGCACCCTAGATGTGTAAGCATCTTTCTAAGCAGGGACGGAAAAGACTTTTAAAGATTTTAAGTAACTGAACTGAGGAAAAGTAATGACGAAAACGAAGTAGAACCCTCGATTTTTTGGATGCAGATTTAAAATTTTGGATTACGTATTTTCTCCAAGACAAGTGAGAGGCTATTTGGATTCCTAATATGTTAACAGAAGTAAGAGGGAAAATTTTGTTAGTTTCGAAGACAAAAGGTCTATCAGGAGGAGAGGAAGATAGAGCAGAAATAACCAGAAACTCTGTCGTAAAGGCAATAACTTTAACTAATTTTGGATGCCCTGCTCAGATACCCTCTGCAAATCGGAGTTGAGAGTTGAAGAAAGATTAAGAGTACCAGATGAATGCTTTGAGGAGAGGGAAGAGGAAAAATAGAGGATAGAATCGTCGGCAAAGGCGTGGGTAAGAGAGGAGTATGGGGACTGAAGAAGATTATTGATGAAAACTAAGAACAGAATAGGTGAAAGAACAGAGCCAAGTGGAACACCACTGGTAACAGGGAATGAGTTTACGCCGTCATTAACCACAGATATAACACGGTCACCAAGAAAATGGAAATCAGAGAATAAAGAGATGGGGTAAAGCCATAAGCAGGGAGTTTGGCTAACAGAACCTTGTGCCAGACTCTATCAAAAACCTTAAAGATATCTTGTTAACTCTTTTTTCAAAAAAAAAATATAATAATTATGATAGCTTCTACTTCTCCATTTTCTTCTTCATCCTCTTATTCTTCATTTTTTTTCTTCTTCTTATTATTATTATTATTTTATTATTATTATTATTATTATTATTATTATTATTATTATTATTATTATTATTATTATTATTATTATTATTATTATTATTATTATTATTACTATTATTATTATTATTATTATTATTATTATTATTATTATTATTATTATTATTATTATTATCATTATTAATAATGATAATAATAATAATAATAATAATAATAATAATAATAATAATAATAATAATAATAGTAATATTATTATTATTATTATTATTATTATTATTATTATTATTATTATTATTATTATTATTATTATTATAAGAATGCTGCCTCATTGTTCCCCTGCATGTCGAAAAAGTACAATCCCCCGGTGCCGGGGGACTGGGAACCTCCTCCATTTTATATTTTCATTCTACGAGTGGCCAAGAGATCCAGGGGGTATTCTGGTAGGAGAGATCCTGCCAGAACCCTAGTAATAGGCTCTTTTTAATTTGCGTGGCTGTGGTGTAAATGAAAGTAAGAGGGAGGTGATAGGGAGTATGTCTGTGGAGAGAAAGATGGGTGTAGTTGCGCTGAACGAAACTAACTAAGATAAAAGGGAATGGT
This sequence comes from Halocaridina rubra, assembly GCA_037179515.1. Lineage (NCBI taxonomy): Eukaryota > Metazoa > Arthropoda > Malacostraca > Decapoda > Atyidae > Halocaridina > Halocaridina rubra. Next base: position 245,150 of record JAXCGZ010016989.1, read on the forward strand.
GAGGTGACATTTGGGAGTGTGGTAGGTAGGGTGACTGGAGTTAAGAGAGGGAGAAGAAGAAAGAGAGTGGCTCTGTTAGTAAATGATGAGATAAGTAAGTGTGTGGCGGAGTGGAAAGAAGCATCATCTCGAATAATAGTGGTTAAAATGAGGCTGGGATGCGAGGCTTGGGCGTTTGCGATCACATGTGGTTCTGGTAGTGAAAGAAGTGAAGCAGAAAGAGAAGATTCTGGATGAAATTGAGAGAGCTTGTGGAAGACTTGGGAATGAAGGTGAATATGGCATTGATGGGAGATTTGAATGGTAGAGTAGGGAATGAGCCACTGAATGATATTCTTGGTAGGAATGAGAGTGGAGAGAAAATGACAGAAATGTGTACTAAGAGAGAGAGAGGCTGATTGCTAATACTGTATTTAAAAAGAAAGAAGTGCACAAGTATACATGGGTCAGAGTTGATAATGGAAGAGTAGTTGACAGAGCATTAATGGATTACGTTGTGTGGGCAGGAAGGTGATTGGAAGAGTATTGGATGTGAATGTAGTGAGAGGAGCTAGGGGTGGAATATCTGATCATTATTTAGTGGAATGTAGAGTGAGAGTGGGAGAAAAGTGGAGAAAGAGGAGTAGTGAGAAAGGATGAGAGGTGCCAAAAGTGAATTAATTGTATAAGAAAGAGAAAGACTGTGAGTAGAAGGAGAGTATGAGGAATGTTTGGAATGCAGTGAAAGAGAAAATGGAGGAGGATATGGGAAAGGAATGAGCCTGTTTCAAGGAGGGACTTATGAAGTGTACCAAGGCAGTGTGAGGAAAGAGACTAACTGGTGGAAGTAAAAGGAAAGGTAGTGAATAGTGGAATGAGCAGGTGAGTGCAGTAGTGATTGAAAAGAAGCAGGAATTTGAGGTATGGTTGCAGGTTCTTAATATAGAGGTGTATGAAAGGTATTGTGCAAAGAGGAGTTTAGTGAAGCGCGTGATGAGGGAGGCTGATGTAAGGTGGAGTAGATGCTTGTCTCAAAATTTTGAAAAGAATAAAAAAATGTTTTGGAAGGAAGTGAAAAGACTGAAGAAATTGTAGTCTGGTAGGAAAGAGAGGGCGAAAGGAGCAGATGGGCAATTGCTGGTAGACGAAATAAAGGTGAGAGAGAGATGGGCTGAATATTTCAAAGTCCTGCTGAATGAGGAAGATGATAGAGAGGCAGAGATTGTGACTGCGGGAAACGAATGGAGAATTACAACGTTAGATGATGAGAATGATAGAGAAATAACAAAAGAGGAGGTAATTTGACATTAAGAGCAATGAAACAGGTAAAGCACCAGGGATAGATGGGTGTCATGTTGAATGCTTGTCGAAAGGTTAGGAGGCATTAGTAGAATGGATGGTTAGGAAGTTGAATGTTTGCTTCAAGAAAGGGAGGGTCCCTGTTGATTGGAGGAGTGCATGTATAGTTCCACTTTACAAAGGGAAAGGATATATATATATATATATATATATATATATATATATATATATATATATATATATATATATATATATATATATATATATATATATATATATATATATATATATATATATATATATATATATATATATATATGAGTGTAGTACTTTTAGAGTAATTAGTTTGTTGAGTGTAGTTGGTTAGGTACATGGAAGCGAGTTAATCGAGAGAATTAGGAAAGGTACTGAGAGATTGATTGGGGAAAAGCATTGTGGGCTCAGGTGAGGAAGAGGATGTGTGGATCAAATGTCTGTGGTAAGACAGGTGTGTGAGAAATTCTTGGAGAAAGGTACGGGCCCTTTTTTCGGCCTTTGTGGACTTGGAGAAAGCGTATGACAGGGTAGGTAAAGAGGGGTTGTGGAGTGTGTTGCGAATGTGTGGAATAAGAGGAAGTTTGTTGAATGTAGTGAAGAGATTTTACATGAATATTAGAGCATGTGTGAGAGTTGGGAATGGTATGAGTGATTGGTTTGAGGTGAATGTAGGGTTAAGTTAAGGTTGCATGAAGTCGCCATGGTTGTTTAATGTGTATCTAGATGGATTGGTAAGGGAAATAAATGAAAGAGTATTAGACAGAGGCTTGAAACTAGCGGGGTGAGGATAGAAAGTTGTGGAAATTAAATCAATTGCTATTTGCAAATGATACTGTACTGGTGGCTGCTACTGAGAATTAATTGAATCATTTGGTGACTGAGTTTATTAGGGTGTGTGAAAGTAGAAGTTGAAGGTGAAAATTCGTAGTCATAAGATGCACCAGGAGTGTTAATGTTAGCAGATTGAATGTAGGAGTGAATGGGGAGTTACTTGAAGAAGTTGAGAGTTAAGTATTTGGGGTCGCATGTATCAAGAAGTGGACGAGTGATTGCAAAGGCAAGTCACAGACTAAAGGAAGTAAGTAAAAGTCTAGGTGGGTTGCAAATTGTAATGAGAAATGGAAAGAGAAGGATATATGTGTCGACAGCACTGCATGGATCAGTGTGTTGGAATGCAAGAAAGGATAAAAGGAACAAGTTAAATTTAAAGGAGATGAGGTGTTTGAGAAATATGAGTGGTGTATCTAGAATAGACAGAGTAAGAAATGAGGATGTCAGGCAGAAAACGGGTATTTAAAGGAAGCTGTCTGATAGGTTAAATCAGAGACTATTGAGTTGATTTGGACACATGGAAAGGATGAATGATGAAAGAATAGTGAAGAGAGTGTAGAGTGTAGAAATGATTGGAGTTAGGTCAAGAGGGAGACCTTGTGATGAGATGGATGGATGGCGTGAAAAGGGCATTGAATGCATGTGAAATGTCAGTGGAGCAGGGAAGAGTGCGTGCAAGTGATAGGAATGAGTGGAGAAAGATTGTATATAGATAATGCGGACCAAAGAGATTTTTCGCACCTTCTAACTCAGTAAACTGTGATGGACGGGTGTGGGGGGAGTTGCCATGTGATGAAGCGATGAGGGTAAACCAGCTGCAGCTGTCAGACCTCATTGTAGAATATCCTTGCCAGCCTACCTTGTGGATGACCCAAGCAGGGTGGAAGGGGGGGGAAAGTGGCGACCCTTTATTCCCAAGGAGCTAAGAGGAGTGGTTGAGCTATGTGTTGATAGTGGTAAATGCACGTTTCTTGGCTCGGCCACAATGGGAATGAGGCCATGTGAATATGTATGTATTTATTATTATTATTATTATCATTATTATTATTATTATTATTATTATTATTAGTAGTAGTAGTAGTAGTAGTAGTAGTAGAGTAGTAGTAGTAGTAGTAGTAGTAGTAGTATTAATATTATGGTTTCTCAGTTAATACTAAAATAAAAACGATCTTATAATAATAATAATAATAATAATAATAATAATAATAATAATAATAATAATAAGAAGAAGAAGAAGAAGAAGAAGATTATTATTATTATTATTATTATTATTATTATTATTATTATTATTATTATTATTATTATCATTATTATTATTATTATTATTATTATTATTATTATTATTACAATAGTGAAGAAAAAAAAAGAACTAGAGCAAAAATAGGAAGAAAAGGAAAAAAATGCATAAAAGTAGAACGATTACTATATAGTATTACCAATGATGACGTATGTAGACAGAGTTACTTGTTTATTATTAACAGTATATATCAAGAGTTTCTCATTATTTTGAAAAAAAAAAAATAAGAAGAGGGCGGAGAAGAGCATGGAAGAGAAAATGAAGGAAAGAGTAACATTAGAAGAAGAGGAAGATAAATGAGCAGCAAAAGAAAGAGAAGATGAAGAAAGGGAGACAATTACGCTTGTCTAATATTAGCCTCCAGCAGGTATCGCATTCGTTCCTGGAACACGCCATTAACTCTTCACGGACGAACGCACCGACATTTCCCCCTTTTTTTTTTTTTTTTTTTTTTTTGGTGACATCGGGACAGGCAAAACAAAAAAAAACCTGCCCTCATCAATAATGGCCCGGGCACGATGAAAACATTAAGACGAAGGAAAAGAAAAAGGTTATGGATAAAAATAGTCAAAATACTGAGGTCCTAGAGATATGGCAGGTTTAGGCCCTGAGATGACGATAGATCCACTTTTGGAAGGAAGATAGTTTTTAAGAATTAGGAAAGACAGAAGGAGGAAGAGAGTTCCAGACTCTGGAGGTAGATAGGAAGCAGCAGTCGCTGCACCGACCCATCCGCGAGCCACAAATCTCCACACATGTACAAAATCGAACGGCCGTACTTACATCTGAATGAAATTACGCAAAAATCAGCATCTGCGTAGATGAGTAACAGGCATATCGTCACATACCAACTCACACAAACACCAACACACAAAATAAATCACCTTGGTAAGAGAAGGAAACACAAGAAAAACGATACAGTAACGGGGCAATGGATAGGAAAAACGAAATGTGAGTCAAGAAAGAAAGCAAGAATAGAGGAGCAGAAATAAGAAGCTGAAAAAAGAAACCAGAAAACTGAAGCAGAGTTGCAATAAATTGTAGGAGAAGGAGAATGCGAAAGCAAAGGGAAAGAAGTTTAAAAAAAAGAATAGATAAATGAATTTGTGATATGATATATAGTTGAAGGATGCGGGGGGAAAAAAGAGATAACATGAGAATAACAAATCACAGACGATAGAAAGTAGAAGAAGAGTATTGGATAAAGATAGAATAACGAAATTAAAAAGGAATCATGGAAAAGAAGGAGAATGAAGTGAAAAAAAAATGCATAGGAATGGACCGGCGTAGGGAAGAACGAAAGAAAAGAGACATGAAATAGGACCTATAGAGGAATAAAGAGAAGTAAAAATGAATAGACAAAGGAAAGAAAATGGGAGTTAGAGGAAGAATAGGAAGAGGTTGAGAAATGGAAAGACCTAGAGGAAGAAAGAGGAAGACAAACAGGAGTTGTATGAAGTAAACAAGAAGGACTACATATAGGAAGAATAAGATCAGGAAGATGAGTAGGAATCAGAATTAAAAAAAAAAAAAAGAGCGGATGATGGGCGCCAGAGGTAGGAAAATTGGAGAAAAAGAAGAAATAGGAAAAGGAGAAGAAATAAGTGCTGGAAGAAAAAAAAATAGGAGCAAAATAGGATGTGCTAAAGGAAAAAAAGAGGAATAATTATAAGAAAAAAAGATTATGAGAAGTTTAAACATAAGAAGAAGAAAATTTAAGAAATTAGAAGAGGACAAAAAATAGAATGAGAGGAGAAGAAAATGATAGAGAAACTTAGAAGGCTTTAGAGGAAGAAATAAAAAGGAGAATAGGAGAAGAGCAGTAGGAGGAATTAGATAAAAAGGAGGAGGATAAAGTGTTATAAAAAGATAGAGAAAAAAAAGGAGGGGAAAGGGAAGAAGAATAGTAGTAGTGTGTCGTTGGCTTGAAATGGCATCAACTCGCAGACCATTTGCATTATTCACACTCTGACTGACTCCATCTTCATCAACTACCTACCTCATGGAAGGTCAACCATGAACTTGACTATACTCTTATTACAACTCTTTTAATCTCTCTCTCTCTCTCTCTCTCTCTCTCTCTCCTCTCTCTCTCTCTCTCTCTCTCTCTCATGCACACACGGGGGATTGATAATGCATGAGAGAGAGAGCAAGTACTCTATATTACCTGTTTCTAACTCGTCGTATATTATTCACCTTGATCGTCAAGGCCATACCGGAGGAGGTGAAAGACATGGTGGTGGTAGACGGAGGAGGAGGAGAAAGGAAGAATTGAGGAATACGAAGGAAAGTAGGAGCGAGGGACAAGTCATGCAATTAATGTGATGAGAGGAAGGGAACGAAGAGAGAGATGGAATACATTAAAGAAGAACATGAATAAAAAAAAAATAGAAATGATACATCGTGTTAATATGTGTATGAGAGAGAGAGAGAGAAAATCAACAAAATTAATTGGTAGCAGTTGCCCTAACACTAGCATATGGCTTGCTCTTGAAAGAATTTAAATTATTAGCTTACTTAAAAGACGGGGAACCACCAATTGATACGTGTTTGGAACAGGGCTTTTTAAAGAGGTACCAACATTCAGTTCCAAATGAAACCTTGAAAAAGCCTCTCTCTCTCTCTCTCTCTCTCTCTCTCTCTCTCTCTCTCTCTCTCTCTCTCTCTCCTCACCCCCTTCCCGCGACCGTTCCTCACCCTTCCCCCCTCCTCCTCCTAGCCGCCGCTTTCCGAGCTCTGAGCTATTTATAGAACAAATATTGCAGGCAGTGTGGAGCTAGCTGACAGGGATAGGGAGTGAGGGATGGGGGGGGGGTGTTTTGTGTTCCCCCGGATGGATAGGATCGGGGGGGATGAAGAACGTTTGGTTGGCTGGGAGGAAATTTGAGTCGGGGGGTACATACAGGGATTTGTGGGGATTCGTGGAGTGATGCCGGGAGTAAATATGCGCCTAGCAAGCAATGGAAAAGATACTATTTGAAAAATAAAGAAATTGATATACTTATGTATATGCTAGATTATGTCTTCGTCTATTCAAACCATCTCTCCTCTCTCTCTCTCTCTCTCTCTCTCTCTCTCTCTCTCTCTCGCCATTTTACCAGTATATCTATCTGTATATCTTATCTGTCTGTATATATCTTATCTTTTAATATTCTTGTCACTAACCTATGCATAAATTTTTTTCTTGATTTTAATCAGTATAGTGTGAAGAAGTGATTAAAGGAGAAATTAAGGACAAATAAAATTAAATTGTGATGGAAAGAAATGTTGTTATTCAAATTACACGATGGGACGACGAATGAGAGAGAGAGAGAGAGAGAGAGAGAGAGAGAGAGAGAGAGAGAGAGAGAGAGAGAGAGAGAGAGAGAATATGAAAATGAAGTTTTTTTTTTTATTTGAATTTGGATCTAAAACACACATGGGTTACATATGCTAATAGTCACTCCCAGATGTACTTCAAGGTCATTATTACATTTTTGCTCACATACAAATTTCATACATACAATAAAATTTGTCATTTTAGTTTTAGCAGAGAGTAGACACAAATAACAATATTGTAATAGTATCATGAGCTTCATATGATTCAAAGAAGAATCGTAAAACATAGATATAAATGTATTTACATTTTAATACTGGATTTACTGTTAATATATAAGGATTGTATAGTACACAATGAAGTCTAGCATTTGGATATCAGAAGGAACGCCATCCTGCACACGCAGCAGCAGACTCATATTAAAATTGAGGGTCAGCGACTGAATAATGAAGGCAGGCATAAATATGAATTATATATATATATATATATATATATATATATATATATATATATATATATATATATATATATATATATATATATATAGAGAGAGAGAGAGAGAGAGAGAGAGAGAGAGAGAGAGAGAGAGAGAGAGAGAGAGATATGCTAAGACCAAAACAGGGACAAGGAAGGAAATCACCTATTGGAATTATGTGGTTCAGGTTGAGAAAATAGCGGTTGGGGGAAGGCTGATGTAAGGAAAGGGGGGGGGGGTTATATTTAGTAATAGATCAATGGTAGAAACGACCCATTTACGTCACTCTTCTCTCTCTCTCTCTCTCTCTATTCATTTAGGTATTTTGTCTTTTTGGTCAACCCTCATCTCTTACTTTCACTCAGTTTTTCAATTGGTACTCTTTCTATATTTCCTCATAAGCTCTATGTGTATGCGTTTCCTTTATCATTTCTTGCTGGTTTATTATTACACTACTTTTTTTTTTTTTTTACTATATCGCATTTATTATTTATTCCTCATTATCTGAAGTTTCTAATTGTGCGTTTTCTACCGACCTACCTATATTTCTACAACCTTTCTTCCTTACTCGATAAAAATACGTGTAGTATTTTGAGGTATTTACGTTTATCCTCTCTAATTCCTCTTTCCTCCTAAATCCAGCTTCATGCATTTGGGAAGAGGGAAGAGAGTGAGAGGTAGAGAGAGGACTCTCTTTTTTACTCTTCCTCCCTCTCACTGGCCTTCTCCCTCCAGACAAGCGTGTTGCTAAATATAGAATCTTCCGCCAACTCTCTCTCTCTCTCTCTCTGCAGTTTACATTCTTGTTCTTTCTTAACATCTTGTGTAATATATCTATTGTTTTCTTTTGTATCCCTTCCACCTTAACACCCTCTTGTTATTCCTTGTCACCCTTCTTCTTGAATATCCAACTGCCTTCATTTAATGCTTTGTTCTCTCACTTACCTCCGTCCCTCCCGCTTCAGACTTCAAGGACGAGATATGGAGGCTCTTGAGCTTCAAGAATGGGACATTAATATTTTGTCACTTTTCAATCTAATTCCTGTGATCCGAGAAATAAAGACATCAAGATTTTTTTTTTTTTTTAGATTATAAAAGGCTTCCACACCTGTAAGTTCTTAGGGGCTTCATATTTGTATTGAAAAATTGGGTCTAATAGATATCAAGGCTTCGTGTCTGGAGGATGTCCCGTCACGCTTAATGGGCGTCAAGGTTTCGAACCTTTCGCAACCTTCAGATTAATGTGGTGCGCGGCCGTGACACGTTGCATGGCCATTGGTTTGCTGGCGATCAAGAGTCATCTTCGAAACATCATCACGTGTCTTTCCTGCACAGAAGGCTACAAAAGTATCAGGTTCGCTTCGGAGGTTTAGAATATGTGATTATATTGAAATCGCTGTAAAAAAAAATGATTTTTTCTACATAAGGCTGGTTTAAGCATGTGAAAGGAGAAGCGGGAGTTTAGTTATGTTACAACAAAATTATAATGTAAATATTCAGTCTGAAGTTAAGTCATCCTTTAAAACACTTCAAACACAAAATAGACACATAACGCAACAAAAGAACTCTGAAATCCTCACTTTTTTCAAGAAGGCATTTTGAATGTATGAAAATAGGGTAAGAAATGAGTAAAGGCGTAGACTTATTGCTGATACTCTGTTTGACAGTGATGTTTTTATATGTGCTTGTACGCTACATGGTGGAGGATTGCTTACTAGGACTAAAAATTTAATTTTTAGTCCTTTTTTGCCGTTATTTCCTCTTATTTTTGTCTTGGGGAAATAATTCCTAAATATATGATTTATACTTAACGTCATGTTCGAGAATCTACCGAAATAGGAAAAAATAGTCAAATGTTTTTGTTAGGTATATTGACTTCTTTTCATTTCAAGATGAAGTAATCGCTGCCTTTAAAATTTCAGTCTGTGAGGACTTTCATACTAACCAAATATGATGTGTGGTTTAATTTGCTCACTTACATGTGCTCGCCCTCCCTCCTCTCCTCTTTCTCTATCTATTATATATTATCTTAAATTTATGTTCTTTACATTAATTCTCTATTTCTTACATTGTGTTTAGTTCGTCCATATCGCTCTCCATTTTCCTCCATTTCACCTTTCATTCTCTTATGATTGTCGTCTTTCCCTTTGCTCTCTTGAGTTCATTTTTCTAATTTTTTTATGATTGTCCTCTTTTCCTTTGCTCTCTTGAGTTCATTTTTCTAATTTCCAGGTGTTCTCTCTCTCTCTCTCTCTCTCTGTGTTCATTTAAAGCTCTATGGCATACCTTATTTCACTTCTTCAGTCTGCGCTCCTCATTCCTCATTATTTCTCGTTTGTTTCCTTATGTTTACCTCCCTCTTTCCTCTTGTTCTCTGCTTTCTCTTCCTTCTTTCTGTGTTTGGAATCGATACGCATATACCCCTCTCCTTTCCCAGTAGTTTGGGGGAGGGGGGGTTCTTGTTAAACCACTAGCCATGCTTGCTATCCACCAATCATGATTCGCTGTAGAGCTAGTCTCTCTCTCTCTCTCTCTCTCTCTCTCTCGGTGGTTAGACCTGAAATGGAATGTTTGAAGCAGGAAAGCGAGATTTTTTTTATTCATTACTTCTTCTTCTTCTTCTTCTTCTTATTATTATTATTATTATTATTATTATTCCGGTTTTACGTCACGGATTCCCTTTTCTACCAAGGGCTTAGTAAGGCATCGATCTTGGGTCCCGTAAGGTGTGAACTCCTGGTCTATTGGACTTAGATTCCATTTCCCAGTCTAGGAGTAAAGATGATTATAATGATATAAAATGCTTGAGGAATAATTTGTATTCTCTAATTATTATTATTATTATTATTATTATTATTATTATTATTATTATTGATAATAATAATAATAATAATAATAATAATAATAATAATAATAATAATGTTCGTTCCGGTTTTACGTCACGGACTCCCATTTCTACCAAGGGCTAGGACGGTTGCCTTCTTGCGAAGGACTTGGTTTGGGAGATGTAATCGTTACCCTGAGTGCATGCCCTTGCTAACCTCAGACCGTGACGGGGCGCGAACCCTCGACCTGACGTCTCAGAGTTGAGGACGCTACCGCTTGAACCACGGCGACTACTACTACTACTAATAATAATAATAATAATAATTGTAACAGCAGCAGTAGTAGTAGTAGTATTTTAAAATTCTCATGAGCCTTATAGCTTGAGATTGGGTAAATTGAAAACTTAAAATATTATTTCCTTGATATATTCTACAAGTTATCATTGTTTTCTTTAAAATAAAAATCCCACAGACAGTCGCAGGATATACTATAAGGCTTTCAATCACAAATTGACCACAGATATTCAAGGCTATTTCTCATGTATTTGTAGTAAATTGAAAATGTTTTAGCAAGAGGTGCAACAACAATTCCTTATACTATTCGTGAAATGTTGGGAGTCCTTGCACATTTGCTTATTTTCTATTTAAATAGTTTTTTCCCTCAAATAGTAAGTAGACTAATTAATTGATAATATTAATAAAGTATTTATAAAAAAAAATACCCTCAACTGTTCGCTTGCTAGGTTAATTATAAGCCTAAAGAAACGTTGGTTCAAGGCCAAGTTAGTCTTGACTAAATTTTCATATGAACTGATATCAACATTAAAGGCGTTTATCACTATACGATACATGTCCAAATCAGACGGCTATGTAAAACCAACGACGTAGTTCATTGGAGCAAATCATTTTTCAATTAGAGCCTCTTGGAGAATCTACTTAGGGTAATGATGTGTAGTTTTGCTTTCTTGCCTTTATATGCGTTTGTTTTAATATTTTTTTTAGTGGCTAATTATGATTGGTATGTATGTAGATTTCCAATTAGCAGAGAGAGAGAGAGAGAGAGAGAGATGCGGTGCATGTCGAGTTACTACATATGCTTACGTCATAGTCTTAACGGGATGTGAGAATCGGGAAGGGGGGAAAAGACGCTAGGAATGCTCTCTCTCTCTCTCTCTCTCTCTCTCTCCTCTCTCTCTCTCTCTCTCTCTCTCTCTCTCTCTCTCTCTCTCTCTCTCAGTGAATTCGGTGTCTGCACATAGACTATTGTCGTTGGAAAAAAAAAAAAAAAAAAAAAAAAAAAAAAAAAAAAAATATATATATATATATATATATATATATATATATATATATATATATATATATATATATATATATATATATATATATATATATTCGTAGGTTTTACATATATATGTACGAGTACTAAAACGCCGCATATATATTTATGGCTGTCATACACGCACTCTCCGTTGGCCTTCCGGATGCGGCATCTTCACAATGAATATGATTGATTGCCGAATCTGTAATCAGTGGCAGACATATAAGAAAAGAGGGAGGGATGAACAACAGATAAAGTAACCGGAAGTACAGAGGACCGACAGCTTATCGATTTTCATTAGCTGAATTCTGCAATTTATACTCACACGTATGCACCTATGTATGTATGTGATGAATGCACGGGCATCCTTTACACACAAACACACACACACACACACACACACACACACACACACACACACACACACATATATATATATATATATATATATATATATATATATATATATATATATATATATATATATATATATATATATATATATATATATATATATATATATATATATGTGTGTGTGTGTGTGTGTGTGTGTGTGTGTGGATTGGATTCGGTTTTACGTAACGAACTCCCTTTTCTACCTTTTCTACTAAGGGCTAGGACGGTTGCCTTCTTGCGAAGGACTTGTTTTGGCAGATGTAATCGTTACCCTGAGTGTATGCCCTTACTAACCTCAGTCCGTGACGGGGCGCGAATCCTAGACCTGCCGCCTCAGAGTCGCGGACGCTACCATTTTGCCACGGAGACTATATATATATATATATATATATATATATATATATATATATATATATATATATATATATATATATATATATATGAACTTATGAAGAATTTTTATCTGACTTTCATAAGGGCCTACGAAGTGAAGATTGCAGACCTCAATTTTACCCCAAATGAAGAATACCCACCTTTTTGTTTTTCACAAGTTTATATTAAATTAGGGGAGCTCATGAAGAATTAGGAACTGAAATTTATATAGGCCCATATTCTTAAGTTGGGTAAAGTTGAGATCCGTAATCTTCAGCTGGTCGTTGTTGATAAAAGCGAAGCTCAAATTATATTATCTTCATTAGATACTTGATTATATATATATATATATATATATATATATATATATATATATATATATATATATATATATATATATATATATATATATATATATATATATAGTAATTTCGAGGATGTTAACTGCTTAAATTGAGATAAACGTTACTTTATTTAAGTTCCGTTAACTTCAGTTGATTATCATTGATAAAAACCAAGATAAAATTCCATTATCTTCAGAGTACTTAAGACATGCTCAATTAGAGCAACGTTTATCCCTGTTTGAAATCTTGATTATCCTTGGTTTTATTTCTTTTTTTCTTTTATAAAATCGATTACCAAGAATACAATTTGAACTTGGTCTTTATCAACAATGACCGACTGAAGATTACGGACCTAAACTTCACCCCAACTGAAGAATTGGGACTTACAAAAACTTCAGATCTCAATTCTTTATTAGCTAATATATATATATATATATATATATATATATATATATATATATATATATATATATATATATATATATATATATATATATATATATATATATATATAAATATATATATATATATATATATATATATATATATAATATATATATATATTCGTAGGTATTACATATGTACGACTACTGAGACGTCGCATATATATTTATGGCTGTCGTACGCGCACTCGCCGTTGGCCTTCTGGGTATATATATATATATATATATATATATATATATATATATATATATATATATATATATATATATATATGTTATTGTGTTTTTTTTCCTTTATTTAGATCTTCCTCACTAATTTTTCCTTAATCGTATTTCCTTATCTTAAAAATGAGTATCCATTCCTTTGGAAACATTTATAAGTCAAATTTTTAGCCTCAGTATAACCGTTAGGTGTGGCTAGAATATTATTTACGTAAGAGGGTATAGTTATATATTATTTTTAAGAGGGTATTTTTAGGCAACTATTCTGAGGCGTCAGGTCGAGGGTTCGAGCCCCGTCACGGTCTGAGGTTAGCAACTCAGGGTAAGGATTACATCTGCCAAAAAGACCCTTCGCAAGAAGGCAACCGTATTCCCTTAGTAGAATAGAGAGTCCGTGACGTAAAACCGGAACATTTGTGGGAGGGTATTTTTAGGCCTTTATTTTTGTGCGAGGGGATTCTTGAAAGGGCATTGTTAGGATAGTTTTTTTAGACAGTTTTGTGAGAGGGTATTTCTAGTGTTATGAGAAGGTAGTGCTAGCTCAGTATTTTTGTTGGATGGTATTACTGGCCATCATATCAATGAGAGTATTATTGGTATAGTGGTTTATCGTCTTCCGCATCGTAGGGTCTTGTCCTCCAGTCACACAGGGAGGTGTGGGGTGGAATAAGCTATCAACAGGTGATAGCCTGCTAAAATATTAGTGTAAATACTGTTTCGTTGGTATATGTGGGAAATGTCTATGCATACGCCTGTTTACTTCTCAATGCATTCATGTATGTATATTCTTGCATAGTGTGTGTATTCAAAAGTGTGATGGGCCTTCATGGATTTAATAAAACCACACCTGTGTATTTTTAAAGTGCAATAATGTATAATAAATGTGTTTACGTGAAAATCCAAAATTAGTCAATACGCATGTGTACCTCTTAAAGCTTAAACCTTGCATGTGTGTTATATGTTGGGTGTACGCGAAAAATGTTATTTTCTTGAACGGACTAATGAAAATGTGCATCAATGTGTGTTTTTACAGGAATGATAATGGTACTGGTGTTGTGCATGTATCTAGATAGTTATTGAGAGAGAGAGAGAGAGAGAGAGAGAGAGAGAGAGAGAGAGAGAGAGAGAGAGAGAGAGAGAGTAAATGTAATTACAATCTTTTTCATTGTCCCCACCAAGATGGCGACTACCATGTCTTCCTGTACATGCTGGGGTCGGGAGGGTGAAAGCGTTCTCCCCCCTCCCGCAAGGGACAGGCAAAATGTTGTCATATCCTTGATGCAGTTCCTCTTCTGCCAACACCACTTTAATTCTCTTCTTCAATATTTTTGACTTTACTCCTGGTCCTCTTCTCTCTCTCTCTCTCTCTCTCTCTCTCTCTCTCTCTCTCTCTCTCTCTCTCTTTCTGTCATCAACTTTTCTCTTCTTCTTTCCTCCCATTCATTCCTCCTCCTCCTTCTTACTCTCTTTCTGCTTTGTTTCTCTCCCTCTTTCCTCCCATTTCTCTTCTTTCTTCATTATGGCTCTTCTTCCCTTTTCGTTTTCAAATCTTATTCAGTTTCTCTTTCTTCTTTATTCCTCATCCTCTTCACATTGTCATCATTCTCGCTCTTGTTCCATCTTCCTTTTTCAGTATGTGTGTCCTCTTTCGTCTTCATGCCTTTTTTTCCTCTTTCTTCTTAAATCCCATCTTTCCTCACCTCTTCTATCTTTATCTTTCTATTTCTTCCCATTACTCTTCAATGTTCAGTATTCTTCCTCTTCCATCTTTCTATATTTTTTCTGCTCCTCTTTCCTCTTCATTGTCCATCTTTTCTTATTATCATCAATTTTTAATCTATCCGTTCATCATATTTCATTCCCTTTCCTTGACTGCATGTTTAACTATTCCTATCTACCTGCTACTCCTTTTTTTCCCCTCTTTCATATCTCCCTCTCGCTTCTCCCTTTTCTTTATCTCTTACTTCTTCTCCATTCCTTCTCATACTTTATTCTCCTCCTTCATTTGTCTGTGGATTCTTACTCTTCCTTTTCCCTCTTTTCATTCTTAATATCTAAACTTTAATCCTCCTCTTCCTCTTCCATCTCTCTGTTGATTCTTAATCTTACCCATTCCCTCTTTTTACAATTCTCATCCTTCCTCTTCTTTTTTTCTTATCTTTTCGCTTCTCGATTCCTCTTCCTCTCTGATGGGTCTTTTGCTCTTTCCATTCACCCTTTCTATATTTGTAATTTAGACGTCATTCCTCCTCTCCCTTTTACGTATGTTGTTTTTTTCCTCTCCATTTTCTTCGAGTCTAATGACTCTTGCTTTCCTCTTTCATCTGTATATCTTTCCTCCACTTTTTCACTACTATTCTTTTATTATATCTGTATCCTCTTGTTTGTCCTCTCCTCCTCTTTATGGGATGTGTAGTGATGTGTACATGAAAAGATGAATGTCAAGGCTTAGATGTCTTGATATACAAGAAGTGACGCTTTAAATGTCTTTCAGTCTAACCTTTCAGTCTGATATTATTGTTAGTCTAATTGCCGGTCAAATATCATGTATATTTTTTTTTCTTTTTAAGGATCTCAATATGATACAGTATATGATTTGAGACATTATATTATTGATATGAAGCCCATTTTATTAGTATTTTTATAAAGGACTCTCAATATGAGACAATATGATGTCTATTTTTATAAAGGTCTTCAGAATGATACAATTTATAATTTGTATGTTTAAATTAGGACCTCAGTGACTTGCAGAGTATCATTTTGTATTTTAAAAAGCATATTGATTTGAGGCAGAATGTAATTTGTATTTTTATAAAAGGATTTTAGTATGACGCTATATACGATTTATACCTTTTTTAATCTTAATATGAGACAATACAGTTTGTATTTTTAAAAGGTCTTCGGCATAAAACTGAATATACTTGTACTGTAAAAATTATTTTCAGTATGAAATAAAATGTAATTTATATTTATACAATGGTTTTCAACATGATATGTATTTGCTATCTTATTTGTATTAAAAAAAAAAGGTGTGTGTGTGAAAATGATAACCTGTCGCATGACGGTCTTATGACGCCCATTATAATCTTGATCCTAAAGTGACAAAGATGTCTACATTTTTGGCATATTATTGCCGGACAGCTGAAAAAAAAACTGTCTTTTTCGTAGGCCAACTTTTACGACTGCATCTGGATTCAAGCCTTTCAAATGGCCATCTTTTGGCATCACTGATTTAAACCTCAGAATCATTGTTATCGGGTTGCTGGTCGGTCAAATATAACGTTTTTATACGGGACTCATTTTCTTTATAGCTTTCTGCTTTCCCCCACTCACGTGGAGTCGCTGTATGAGATTATTTCCTTTTTTTAATATATTTTTTCTTCCTTTTTTGACTTATATCTAATTCATTCATCTTATCTTGGGACCATGACTGTGGTGGATACCTAGCCTCCAACTAATGGCTGGTATTAGGTTATTGCTTCAGGTGATGATGATGATGTTATTATTATTATTATTATTATTATTATTATTATTATTATTATTATTATTATTATTGTTATTGTTGTTGTTGTTGTTGTTGTTGTTGTTGTTGTTTTACTCATATATTACCGGTGGGCGATCTGCCTGAGAAGTTTTTTCCACTGGTTTTCTTTAGAACTCATGGTGTTTCAAGGATACCGGGAAAGGAGAGGGATGTAGGGAAGAATATAGATAAAATTGAGAATGGGATATATAATGATATCTCATCGTCTGATAGTGTGTATAAACTTCCCCCTCCCCATTTATCGCGAATGGACCGTAGCCTCAGAATTATATGATTAATATAAAAGAAGCAGAGTAGGAAAGATAAACAACAGATAAATACAGTATAAAGAAAATAGAGGGAACTCTAATGAGTAGAAATTACAAGGAAAAGGAGCCACAATAAAAAGAAAAATATGTCAACACAGGATAAAGAAGAGAGCCACACAAATGGATAAGACAGAGAGAGGATAACAGCACTTACTTCAAAGAAGAACGGACAACTCACAAAGGAAACTCAGAACGCATTGCCCATGGGAAGAACACTTCAAAATTAAAAAGAAAAAAAAAAGGCTGCAAATAAGATATGAATACCATGAATAATGAAGTTCTCTGGAATCATTTTGGCCTTAGACTGTTAGAGAATTATTCCAATTTTATCAGTCACAAAATATATAAAATGGCCATAATAAGAAACTCAGCTCCAGTGAAACTGATTTGAGCATAATTACACTTTTATGCAGATCTCGGGAAGTATGAAAGAAAGAAAAAGTCAAAAGGTAGGTTAAATAAGAAACGCATTTTTATGGAATCAGGTTAGAGAGAATCATTACTCATTTATAAATACCAGGATGACCTTTCAGTAAGGATGCCTTTGGCTGGTTAGATGCTTCCCCCCTCCCCCTAACCATCTAGACACCGTCTTCCTACCATTATCCCTTGTGGCACCCTTCCTCAACTACACTCTTCTCATTTCTCCCCTTCCAACTTTACTAGAAGGTCTTCCCCGCCCCCATTCCAATTCCATGGCCGAACTCTGCAGTATAACATCATCATGACTTATTATGTCGCATATATATATATATATATATATATATATATATATATATATATATATATATATATATATATATATATATATATATATATGTATGTATGTATGGTAGGAAAAGCCCATTAAAGGAAACAACGAAAATATATGTGAAGTACTTATTAATTTCGTGACCTCAACTGGCCACCTTCTCGGAGTACAATGACAAGAGATACAGCTGTATCTCGTGTCATTGTACTTTGAGAAGGTGGCCAAATAAGGTCACAAAATTAATTAGAACTTCATATATATTTTCGTTGTTTTCTTTAATGGGCTTTTCCTACCATTTTAGACTGTATGTTAACAATTCAGTGTTATTAATATATATATATATATATATATATATATATATATATATATATATATATATATATATATATATGTGTGTGTGTGTGTGTGTGTGTGTGTGTGTGTGTGTGTGTGTGTGTGTGTGTGTGTGTGTGTGTGTGTGTGTGTGTGTGTGTAATTGTGCTTCTCGTAACTCCCCATCTCCTGCTTGGTTCAATTTTCGTACTCAGTGATACTTATCATATTTGTCTTTAACACTATGAATTGAGTTTGCATTAACTACCTCCTCGCTTAGCGAATTCCAATCATCAACTATTCTTACACTAAAAAAGTACTTTCTTACATCCTGCCAAGAAGTTTCTTGCAAAGCTGCATACCAAGAGCTCTAGTTCTAGAGCCAGCCATATAAAAATATCGATCCCTATCTACTCTGTCAAATCCTAGAAGGAATTTAAATCCCATCACTATTTCGCCCCTCATTCTTCTAGCTTCAAGTGATGGCAAGTCAAATTCCCTTGGCCTTTCCTCATAACCGAGATTGCGTATTTCTTGCACCAGTTTTGTAGGATGTCTTTGGTTTTTTTTCCAGCTTATTTTATAAGCTTTTTCAAGTGCGTTTCCAAAAGGGGGCTGCATATTCAAGCTTTGTCCTCACGTAGATTACATAAATATTTCTTAACATTTCCTTGTCCATGTGTCTGAAGGCTACCCTTGCATTTGTTAAGTAAGCACATGAAGTCCTTACTACGCCAATATGTTTACTAAAAACATCTCTCTCATGCTCCGTCTCTTAAATTTCTGCACTTGCACCCATTCTCATTACTGTACATTATGAAGTATATAATTTCATTAGCCACTTTTCTGACCACTCATGCATACTATGTAGGTCTTACTGAAGTTCTCTACCATTGTTCTCGTCTATTACTTTATTCTCAATCTTTGAATTATCTGCACACATATTAAAAAAATGAATGTACAGACTCTAGTAGATCATTTACGTACAAGGAACAAAAGTGATCCTAAAATTGAACTCTGTGGTACCAAACTACTAACATTCAAACACTATTTCACTCTAACCCTCTGTTCGCTTCCTTCTAGGTAAGTTTTATTGATATAAAGAGATTTCCACCTATTCTTGCCATTATTTTGCAGCTTCTTAATAAGTCCCTCATGTGGGGCCATATCAATTGTCTTCTGAAATTCTAAGAATATGCAAGCTGCCCAACCCTCTTTTTCCTGTAAGATCTGTAAGATCTGTTTTCTCTAAAGCCATGTTGTCTCACTGACAGAAAGTTGAAGAGTTCATGTGAAGAGAGATGTGTTTTCTTAATAATTTCTCCATAACTTTGCAAACTATGCTTGTTAAGGAAGTAGGCCTTTGGTTTAGAGCTTTGACTCTCTTTCCCTTTCTGAAGATACATACCACATTCGCATGTTTCCAGCATCTTGAAATCTCCCCAGATTTCAACGTCTTTTCAAATATGATGCTCAGCACCACCATTGTTGGCTTAGCGCATTTCTTAAGTTCAAATGAGGATATATCATCAGGGCCTGTAACTTTATGGACATTTAACTCCATCAGTGCTTTGCATACCTCTGTGGCTGAAAAGATGATGTTTTCTAATACCAGCTCATGATATCTTATCCCTACAATCTGAGGGGTTATTGTATTTTCTATTATAAATACTGAATGAAACTCCTTTTTCAATTCTTAACAGATCTTTTGATCCATCTCAGCAATGCTTCCATCTGCTCTCTTTAATTTTAAACCTATTCTTTGACTTTCAGTTTTTCTTTGATAAAGCTGTGGAAAAGTTTAGGATTTTCTATAGCCTTTCTGGTGATATCCTTTTCACAATCTCTCTCTGCATCTCTACTTTTAATCATTTCTTGCTCTTTAGTAAGTCTGACAAGCAATTATGTTTTTTCTCCTCATATACCTATTTCAGCATTTGCCTCTCCTCGCCTTAGCTCTCTTACACTCATTATTGAACCTTTTCTCTCTTTCTTGCATAACTCCTATTTTGGTATCGAATATTCAACAAGTAACTATCTTCCCATATTCCTCACAAAAGATTTTTTTTAATCTCTCGTACAGATTTGTTGTTAAATAAGGTCTTCCAGTCAATAAATGCAGAAAGATAATTAATTTTGTTGTAATCTCCTTTTGGATAGTTCCTCCTCGTGTCCTTAGTGCTCCTTCATTCAGGCAGAACATCATCCATCAACAGCAAACATTGGTCAGTTTTCCCAATCAGTGGTTCACACTCAAGTCTGTTAATATCCAACACATTATCTGTGAATACTAGATCGAGCAGTGATGGCTCATCTCCACACCCTCCCCACTGTGCGGGTGAAGATTAGTCCAATCTATCTTTCTATGATTAAAGTCTCCCATAATCAAAATCCTACACTTTCTCTCCCATGCCATGTTAACAACTGAGTTTACAACTTCAATAGTACCTTTATGATTTTCCTTATAAATCTCTAGCCTTTGTTGATTCCTTGCTGGGTTATAAACAATGGCTATTATAATGCTCTCTGACTCAGTATATATGTGAGCAAAAAAAAAAAATACCTTGAACTCACTTCTATAGCAAACTTTACTTCTTCAATTTCAAACCTTTCACTTATGAGCAGTGTTATCCCTCCACCAGTCCTCTCAGATCTTTCAATCCTTACTATTCTGAAGCCCTTAGGAAAAACTGTGACACTGCTTATCTACTCACGTAACTTAGTCTCTTTAACTGCTACTATATTTGCCTTACTGTTGTGAATCCTATCCCTTAATTCTACTGCCTTACCAGCTACCCCATCAGCATTAATATACAACAATCTTAATGAGGCTGCATCCCTGATCTCCTAGCACTATCTTCTTTATCACCCTTTTGGCTGGAAGAACTATGAAACAAAAGTTCTTCTTACCTTCTTCATTTCTTTTCTCATTTAAACTTCCAGTTTCTTGCAACAAGTTTTTGGACATTTCCATCTCTACCTGTGTTCTATATGATCTAATGAATACTGCTCTGGATATTTTAAGGGCTTTTAGGTTTTGCCATGATCAGTAATTCTTTACATGTGTCCTCTCTCTCAAAGGTTACTTTCATTCTTCTTGCCTTTCCCTTTCTAGAATATTTACCAATTTGGTGAAAGTTTACAATATTCTCTGGACCACATACCACTCCAAGCTTGCTTACCAGGTCTAAAATCTTAGCTTTACTATGTTCAAGACTTTCCGGCCATGTTGACTCCTGGAATTCACTTATGCCTAAGATTATCACTGATGTCTTTTTATCAAGTGACTGTTTGATCAGTGGATTTGCCACTTCAATCACAACATGTTTAATTTTGTTATTACTGTTCCCTTGTAGTCTACAGTATTTACGTTTTCCAGTGCCACCTCTCTCACTGTCTCTTTTCTGCCACATTATATTTCACTGCATCTGCAGAGGATCTTGGAATGCATTCATCTTCCACATTCACCTCCTGAATATCTTTCTAAACTGTGTGATGATTTCCTTTTTCTGCATATTGCAAGCTGCAATTTTGTCTCTTTAAGAAGAGAGCAGTGAACTAACATTAAATTTATTTAGGCTGTCACTCAACTGCTTATTGTTATCTTATCGTTTAGAAATCCTGACCTCTAGTTGTGTGTATGTGTCTGCTATAGCATGCTGCATAGCAGCATGCTAGAGCAAACATTTCAGAATTATTAGTAAGACCAAAGTCCTTTATAGGCAAAAAAATATTGAAATCTCTGTAAACGTGATATGATAAATACCATGATGTGCTGTTCATCAATAAGGAAAATGAGGTGAAGAAAATGAAGGTAATATATCCATTAATAAGTAAATAAATATAGATATAAAAATATATAATGTCGTAATTGAAGATATCAATCTGTCAGTTACTGAAATTTGGCGAGGACAATTACCCTTAGCACAATTGCTCTTAGGACATTAGCGTCTGACTCTTTTTGAAGAGCTAATCATTACCTCTTGATAATATTAAACACACTATATCATATGATGAAGATATTTTGCATGAGCATTAGTTGCATGTGAACAATTTATTAACTCACATTTGATTAGGTTAAGACAGGTTAGGTTAGTGGCAATTGTCCTAAGGGGCAATCAACGTTAAGGTAATTGTCCTATGGGGCAATTGCTCTACCTAACCATAAAAAATAGCAGTGTAAAAAATAATATAGGAGTTAATAAATAAGCACATAGTCAAACTTGTTAGTTAGATAAGAGAATATATACATGGCAAGTTTGGACATTTGGACGCTTTGATAT
>JAXCGZ010016989.1:277500-282500 GCA_037179515.1 Halocaridina rubra
TATATATATATATATATATATATATATATTTATTTTATTCAGAAGTTTACGAGGCAGTAGATTGAGGCAAAGAATATGATACAATATATCTAGATTTTAGCAAAGCTTTTGATAGAGTTCCTCACGAAAGATTAGTTAAAAAGCTGGAAGCTCATGGTATAGGAGGAGCTGTTCTCAGGTGGATCAAAGAATGGTTAAAAGACAGAAAACAGAGGGTTTGCATAAGTGGAGAGAAATCGGAGTGGGGCTCGGTTACTAGCGGGGTACCACAAGGCTCGGTACTTGGTCCCCTATTATTCATCTTATATCTAAATGATCTGGATTCGGATATCAGTAGTAACGTAAGTAAATTCGCAGATGACACTAAAATAGGTAGAATTATAAATGGAAAAGAAGACATTCATGCTTTACAGGAAGATCTAAATAAATTATCTGAATGGTCGGACAAATGGCAAATGGAATTTAATGTTGAAAAATGTAAATTAGTTAAAATGGGTACTATAAAAGACTATACGAGTTATAAGCTAAATAACCATGAAATCATGAGTTCTCAGTGTGAAAGGGATTTGGGAGTTCTTGTGAGTAGTAATCTTAAGCCAAGAGAGCAATGTACAGCAGTCCGAAATAAAGCAAACAGAACTTTAGGATTTAACTCAAGAAGTGTTGGCAATAGGACGGAAAAAGTTATTTTGCAGCTCTATCTTGCATTAGTTAGGCCCCATCTACATTATGCTGTGCAATTCTGGTCACCCTATCATAGGATGGAAATTGAATCCTTGGAGAGAGTACAACGAAGAATGACCAAGATGATACACAATATCAGAAATCTACCATATGAGGACAGATTAAACAAAACTTAATCTACATTCTCTAGAGAGGCGCAGAGTTAGGGGGGATATGATTGAAGTGTATAAATGGTTTGAAGGGATTAACAAGGGTGATATTAATAAAGTTTTAAAAATTCATGATCAAACCAGAACTCGTAATACTGGATTTGAGCTTGATAGATTTAGGTTCAGAAGGGAAAATTAGTAAAAATTGGTTTGGTAATAGAGTAGCTGATGCATGGAACAGGCTTCCTAGTAGGATAGTAAATGCCAATACCTTAGACACCTTCAAATGTAAATTACATAGACATATGACAGAGGTAGGGTGGGTATGAATAGGTTAGTGCTTATTAGAAAAATCGTAAAAAGAAAAATAGAATAAATAAGTAGAGTAGAATAGAATAGTTTAGACATGCTGAAAATATCATTCAAAAATGGAGCTGCCACGTGTGTGAAAGTAGGCATGTTGCAGTGTCCCCTATTCTTATGTTCTTATGTTATATATATATATATATATATATATATATATATATATATATATATATATATATATATATATATATATATATATATATATATATATATATATATATATATATATATATATATATATATATATATATATATATATATATATATATATATATATATATATATATATATATATATATATATATATATATATATATATATATATATATATATATATATATATATATATATATATATATATATATACATATATATATATATATATATATATATATATATATATATATATATATATATATATATACACACATATATATACATATACACACATACATACATACATATACACACATACACGTATGCATACGGCTCTGAACTATAGACCAGTTTCCTTGACCAGCATAGTTTGCAAAGTTATGGAGAAACTACTAAGGAAACATATCTCTCTTCACTTGGAATCCTTCAACTTTTTGTCAGTGAGGCAACATGGCTTCAGAGAAGGTAGATCAACAGTAACAAACTTATTAGAATTTTATGATGAGGTAAGCCAAATCTTACAGGAAAGAGAGGGCTGGGCAGATTGCATATTCCTAGACTTCCAGAAAGCGTTTGACACTGTTCCACATGGGAGACTTATTAGGAAGCTGCAATCAATGGCTAGAATAGGTGGAAATGTTTTGGAATGGATAAAAACTTACTTAGAAGGAAGGGAACAGAGGGTTAGAGTAAGACACTCAGTGTCTGAATGGAGAAGAGTTAGTAGTGGAGTTCCACAGGGTTCAGTTTTAGGGCCACTTTTGTTCCTTGTATATGTAAATGACCTACCGGAGTCTGTAAATTCATTCATGAATATGTTTGCAGATGATGCAAAGATTGTGAAGAAAGTAAAAAACGAGAACAATGGTAGAGAACTTCAGGAGGATCTAAATAATCTGCATGAGTGGTCAGAAAAGTGGCTAATGAAATTCAATACTTCAAAATGTAAGGTAATGAGAATGGGTACAAGTGCAAGAAGGCCCAAGCTTGACTACTCGGTGGCTGGAGTACAACTTCAAGAGACAGAAAATGAGAGAGATCTAGGAGTAAACATACTGGCAGATTTGTCTCCAGAAATACATATAAATGGCATAGTAAGGGCAGCATATCCATTCTTATCAAATGTAAGGGTAGCCTTCAGGCACATGGACAAGGAAATGTTCAGAAATATTTATGTAACCTATGTGAGGCCAAAACTCGAATATGCAGCCCCCTTTTGGAATCCGCACTTGAAAAAGCACATAGCTATGCTTGAAAAAGTTCAAAGACATGCCACGAAACTGGTGCCAGAAATACGCAATCTCAGTTATGATGAGAGGCTGAGGGAATTAGACTTACCATCACTGGAAGCTAGAAGAGTGAGGGGGGATATGGTGACAGTCTTTAAATTCCTTCATGGTTATGATAGAGTGGATAGGGATCGATATTTTGATATGGCTGGCTCTAGAACTAGAGGTCATAGTTTGAAGCTTCGTAAGAAAACTTCTTCGCAGGATGTAAGGAAATACTTTTTCAGTGTAAGAGTAGTTGATAATTGGAATTGGCTAAGCGAGGAGGTAGTTAATGCTATCTCAATCCATAGTTTTAAGGACAGGTATGATAAGTATCACTAAGTATAAAATGGAACCGATGAGGAGACGGGAAGATACGAGCTTTGGGCTCTTTCCCGTAAACACAATTAGGTAATCACAATTAGGTAATCACATACATACACATATGCAAACATACATATATATATACATACACACATATACACATACATACACAGACATTTACATACATATACATACATACATATATATATATATATATATATATATATATATATATATATATATATATATATATATATATATATATATATATATAAACACACATATGCACATATACACATACATATACATATATATATATATATATATATATATATATATATATATATATATATATATATATATATATATATATATATATATATATATATATATATATACACACACACACACACACACACACACACACACATATATATATATATATATATATATATATATATATATATATATATATATATATATATATATATATATATATATATATATATATATATATGCATATATATATATATATATATATATATATATATATATATATATATATATATATATATATATATACATATATACACATATACATACATATATATATATATATATATATATATATATATATATATATATATATATATATATATATATATATATATATATATATATATATATATATATATATATATATATATGTATATATATATATATATATATATATATATATATATATATATATATATATATATATATATATATATATATGTACACACATATACATACATATGCATACATATATATATATATATATATATATATATATATATATATATATATATATATATATATATATATATATATATATATATATACATATATACATATATATATATATATATATATATATATATATATATATATATATATATATATATATACATACATATATATATATATATATATATATATATATATATATATATATATATATATATATATATATATATACATATATATATACATATATATATATATATATATATATATATATATATATATATATATATATATATATATATATATATATATATATATATATATAAACACACATATATACATGCATACATATATATGCATATACACATACATACATATATATACATGTATATATGTATATATATATATATATATATATATATATATATATGTGTGTGTGTGTGTGTGTGTGTGTGTGTGTGTGTGTGTGTGTGTGTGTGTGTGTGTGTGTGTGTGTGTGTGTGTGTGTGTGTGTGTGTGTGTGTGTATCGTGCCTTACAAACTTACTGTCATTTTATTCAGAAGTTTACGAGGCAGTAGATTATGGCAAAGAATACGATATAATATATCTAGATTTTAGCAAAGCTTTTGATAGGTTTCCTCACAAAAGATTAGTTAAAAAGCTTGAAGCTCGTGTTATAGGAGGAGCTGTTCTCAGATGGATAAAGAATGGCTAACAGACAGAAAACAGAGGGTTTGCATAATTGGAGAGAAATCAGAATGGGGCTCGGTTACTAGCGCGGTACCACAGGGCTCGGTACTTGGTCCTCTATTATTCATCGTATATCTAAATGATCTGGATTCGGATATCAGCAGTAACCTAAGTAAATTCGCAGATGACACTAAAATAGGTAGAATTATAAATGGAAAAGAAGACAATCATGCTTTACAGGAAGATCTAAATAAATTATC
The DNA here is from genome assembly GCA_037179515.1 of Halocaridina rubra. NCBI lineage: Eukaryota > Metazoa > Arthropoda > Malacostraca > Decapoda > Atyidae > Halocaridina > Halocaridina rubra. The sequence continues at coordinate 282,191 of JAXCGZ010016989.1, forward strand.
TGAATGGTCGGATAAGTGGCAATTGAATTTAAAGTTGAAAAATATAAAGTAGTTAAAATGGGTATTATAAAAGACTATTCGAGTTATAAGCTAAATAACCATGAAATCATGAGTTCTCAGCGTGAAAGGGATTTGGGAGTTCTTGTGAGTAGTAATCTTAAGCCAAGAGAGCAATGCACAGCAGTCAGAAGTAAAGCAGACAGAATTTTAGGATTTATCTCAAGAAGTGTTGGCAATAGGACGGAAAAAGTTATTTTGCAGCTCTATCTTGCATTAGTTAGGCCCCATCTACATTATGCTGTGCAATTCT
>JAXCGZ010016989.1:287500-297500 GCA_037179515.1 Halocaridina rubra
ACGGCGCAAATGTAAAAGACCTAGAATGTCCGTCCAAAATTCCCGCGGTCGACTTCCTGAAATACTTGGGTCGGCGGATGAGAAGTGACGAGTGGTCAAACAGAGAATATTATGAAACTTTTAAGGAACTATTCCTAAGATATTTCTTAGTAAGCCGAAGTGTGACCGGAGCATTGAGTGAAAATGCCCATTACAAGAAATATAAGTTGCCGGATCCGACCAAGAAGACGCCGATTCGTCGATTTTACTCGAGAGAAGGAGAACCCCCTCCTTCCTTGCCTTCTGCCGTGAAGTTCTTCAGGACCACCTCCTTAAAATAGCTAAGTACTTGTGATCTGTATCCAGTGAGTAATGGGACAATTAGTAAAAGAAATTGAGGTCGGTGGACGCCGCCATTTTATCTTGTAGTTATGCTTTGACTCAGCCAACCCACCTATGAGGGGTGTGGTGCCTAATAAGTTGATAAAAGTAGAATTTCTGTACCCATTACTAACATGGATAATTTGTACTAATAGCTATAAGCAGTAATAAACTCCATTTTTTGTTATAATTTGAATAATATAAAGTAATTGCGTTTAAAGGGTGTTCCATTTATTTGTATTAATGCCTAAATTGAATTTTAAGAACGCGAATGTATCGATTTTTAATGGACAAATTTAATGCACGTGAAATCACTATTACGGTATATTAATTTCTTAAGTGTAAGAATTATAGTGAGTAATATACTTGAATCTGCTTTTAAGGTTTTACTTAGAACACGTGTGATTTTCGAGAAAGGAATGCGGAAGTGACCAATCGATCTCCCAACCTCGTTATTATAAATATGTAGTAATTGTACTGATCTTTGATATTTAAAGTACGTGTAAAATCATTTTTATATTAATTTCTTAAAGCGAAAGAAGTCGAGTGTTAAGATTACGCCTGTTTCCAAGGGTTTTTCTTTTTTTGTTTGTTTTTCTCCGCGGGAGTAATGTTTTAGCGAAAGAAAGACATAAATGACAGATCGTTCTTTTTGTGTTATTATGATGAAGAGATTAACATTACGATACGTGTGTGGCATGCTTATTTGAAGAATAAGAAATTTTGTGATATTGCTTAGAGATGAGTTTTTTAAATTTCGCGCTATGCAGGCGACAGTAAGAGTAAATTAGAGGAATTTGTGCTGTCCTAGGATAGGGAAGGTTTTTCAGTGTCACCCAAACGTAGCTTCAAGGGAGTAGAATGTTTGTTTGTTCGTTAGAATGGGACCTAGGACTGGTGAGGCAGTCTTGTGACCGCGCGGCCCAACCGAGATTTCACCTTTAGGCTCCTTCAGAGGGATCCGGGTAAGGGATGGAGAATTTTCCATAGACAGAGAGAAAGGGAATGCAAGTTTGAATGTGAGCGCATGTGAGCGAATGAGTATAATGAGTGTAGTAGGGGTATAAAGGGGGGGTTGCTCTAGGGGGTGAAATCGCGGAAAGCACCGTTAGGAAACATGATTGGGGTCTCTCTGCGAGGGTCGTTCCCCTGCTCCGCCAGGTTCTTCTGCATGCCATATCAGAGTATTTTTATGGGAGGTGATGCGTTGTTGCAATATCTAGTGAGGGATATTTTTGAGAAAGTGATTCTCCACCTGCCCAGATATGGTTGAGATGCCAAGTTTGTTTTATTTTTGTTTTGTCCCCTACTCCGCCATTGAGATTATTATTCGATTTCCGAGAGTTCCAAGATAGATATTACGTGATAAAGGATGTGAATCTATGAATGATTCTTTATTTTCTTTGCTAGCTGCAGTATATACATTATTTGTCTGAAGAGATATGTTAGATTGATAAAATAAAACTTTGCGAGTTTTAGCCATGATAATGTTTATCAAAATTATTTCAGCTTGGTCATAAAGAAAGAGTGAGAGCTGACACGAAATGACAACAGAAATGTTATACAGCCGTTTCCCGTATTTGAGAGAGCAGAAGTTGATCCAGAAGCCAAAAGACAGGGGAGAAAACAGTGCCCACATGCGCACCCCCGTAAAAGCAGACAGAACAGTTATAAGTCGAACTTCTCCCTGTTCTGGAGGAAATTCTGTTGTTTAGTAATTTACATAAGTCAAATTCGAGATAGTAAAAGAATATATGTATTTTATGTTTGAATTGTTCATGTACAACTCCGTACGAGGTTATGAAACTTAAGCAAAATGCATTCTTTACTGTTGCTAATGAAATATACTTTTTGTTTTTATTATTGCATACACAGAGATAGACTTTTTATATTCTTTGATACCCGTTTTTGTTATATAGTTTTTTGTATTGAAGAAATCTTTAAAATCTTAATTAAAGAGTTTTGAAAAGATTATCTAGAAATAATTATTGTTAATTACTGTTACTGTTATGAATTTAAAATTATAATTGAGCTAATTGAGATAATTAAGATTCTCAGAATTTATATGTTGAGTTTTAAAGTTAAAATTAATGATACTTAAGTCATGATAAGACGTTTGTGAAGAAAAAAGATATTTGTACTTTTGTTGATAGTAGTAGAGATATTGTCACATATGATTGTAATATTTTGCTTTAATTTCATCAGGGATATGTTGCCTTTTAGAGAGTGTGTGCTTCGACTCAACCCTCTGGTTTATAGCAAGAAAAAGATCGTCATTATAGACAAGGATGTGTATGCTGTTACAGTAAAGTCCTTAGCAATATTAAACAGAAAGGAATGGATTTATGCTTCGACAGTTCTGCAGTTGTACACTAAGTTCTTTTTGCTTTTGTTTTTTGTTAATGGGGAATAAGAATAGCCCTCTGACAATAAACGTAAAACTCTATCGATAGTCATTGCTGACGTTTGTTCACTTTCATTTGTTTATTTATTATTTTATTATTAGAGATACTCTGCGACGATTTTTTATTTTCTGTACAGTTAAAGGAAGGAGGCCCGTCTCATCTGACACGTGGGTGGAAACCGCAACGTATTTCAAGGTCGCCCAGTCTCTCTCTCTCTCTCTCTCTCTCTCTCTCTCTCTCTCTCTCTCTCTCTCTCTCTCTCTCTCTCCTACCTTTCACTCGACTCTGAGACTGACAAAGGCTCCTTTCGATACTAAAAGAATGTTGCCGTCATTGATTCTTTTTTTGTGTTTTTTTTTTCCAGCGAAGCTAGGCGAACATTGTGCCTACATTTCATTGCAGTCGATAGATTGTTGCATGCTGTTATTGCATAAATACTGTTAAGGCATCGGTAGTACCGCCATTTGCATAAATATTTTTGCCACATGTCGCAACTGTTTAGAGAATAGATAGAACTCCCATTGACAAATTGTGGAGCCAGCAAGTTGCCACTTATGCTATATATATATATATATATATATATATATATATATATATATATATATATATATATATATATATATATATATATATATATATATATATATATATACATAGATTATGACAGCAGGAATTTGGATAGTAAAAGAGACTGTGTTAGAATGAGCATTACTATGAAATATAAGTATAGAACTCTGTTCTTACTTCTGAATGCCAGTCTCCATTGCATATATATTGATATTTCTGATTTAGTATATTTATTTTTAGTGTTTATTATTCTTATTTTGATCATGATTATTAGTAATGTTATTATGTTGACTGATATTGTTGCTATCTCTCAATGGCCTGTTGCTAATTACTATTTTTGAAATACAATCAGCAGTAACCTGATGATTTGTATTTTTCATCTGAATTTATGCTTGATATTACTGTAGCCACTGCTAATAAGAATATTTCTTTAGTGGCTTTTCTCAGTATTTAGTGATTGTTCTTTTTGATGTCTATAGTAGAGTAATGCTATGTAGCAGTTTCTCAGCTAAGTCCTAAGTATCTTGGAATAATAATCTAGTTGTGTAGACACATACCTTCCATTACCACCCTATTCCTAGGCAGCCCCGACCTGCAAGTTCTAAAAGTCTTTAGATTTTGTCCTCTCAAACAAGTCCCTGTTGCCCATTGAATAGAGATTGCAATCACTTGCAGTTGCAGGGGAGGCAAAGTATAGCCTCGATTACCAACGTATGGCCATTGTTGGTACCCTGAAGTCATAGGGAACCTTTCTTACAACTGTAGTAGTGACATAGGTTCAAATTTTCATCCCGAGGTCTGCTTCGAATTACTGAAGAGAAATCGCGCTGACGTTGCAGGTCTCCTACAGGGTGGTCTTAGTCAAGATCGGCCGAGGGTAGGACGAAAAAGCCAGGCTGGAGGGATTTGAAAGGTGCATCGATCGCTTCCTCTCTGTCTTGCCTATCTTAGAAAGAAGATAATTTATGGTAGTGTACGAACCTGGGCCTGCAGCGAAGACGGCGGGGGAGTGAAAAAACGAGGAGAGAGAGAAACCGTTTTATAACGCCTAGCAAGAATTTCATGAGCAAGGGAAAGAGAAAACAAAAGTCTTTAATATCCTAAAAACACTCTAAAAAGCCATGTAAACGAATTGATGAAATCCCAGAGAGAGAAAAAAAAGGGGGGGTAATTCCCATACATGTCCTAACTGTAGTGAAAAGGAAAAAAAAAAGAGAGAGAAGTTTTTTAAATATCTGAATAATACCTTTAGAAGCCACGTACACGCATTGATGGGATTCAAACAGACAGAAAGAAAAAAAATCCCTATACATGTCCAAACCTTAGTGAAGAGAGAAAGAAGGGTATTTAAAAATCCCTTATTAGTTGTTGGAAAGAACAACCCACGCTTTAGAACTGAAAGAAAAAAAATGGGAAAGAAAAGGTTCCCTTTTATTATTTGTTTTACCTAGTTTTAAGATAATTTTAAGCAACAACTCAGAGACTCCTTTAAAGATAGTTTTTGAATAAGTGCCTTTGATGAATTGTATGATTTGCACCGATAGTAATAAGTTGTCTTCTGCTTAAATAATATTAGTGTTTTGTTTTAGCATTATCATTATTTGAATTATGATTTAATCTTTGTGTTCATTAAGTTCTCATATCAGTTTGTCTATGAATAGGAATTGCACATTGGAATGATGAATGTTTTCTGACTTTTCACATCGTAACCAATATTTTGTTTCAGGAGTAGTTTTTTAAGGCCTAATTTTAAGACAAATCAATGCCCCATAGTAACGATAGGAATTTACCATTTACGTTATTGCCTATCGCATTTTAAATGTTCGTACATGCTAATGTTCTACATGATTCATATTTTTACTGTAACTAACCAACTTTTGTAAATCTTTTGAAAAAGGAGAGAAGTAGATAAATTAACGTTATGATCTAAACTAACTTGTGATCTTAATTAATGTTTGATAATAATTAGTTACACACTGAAATCCTAATGATTAAGGTTAATTTTATTTGTTAAATATAGGAATTCTTAGAAAATAGCTTAAATAATTCGGCCCCATTTTTATTGTAAACTAGTGTTAGGTAGGATATATCCAAGAGCTCTCAAAAGATAGCCCATGCTTCGACTGAAATAAAAGATATTTCAGTTTTGGTTGGGAGGGATGTCGCATGACTGAAGCCTTGCTGAAGTCAGAATCTGAAACTGTAACAAGTTGTGAAGAGAAACGTGAGAGGCTAGAGGTCAAGGGTGAAATAGAATACTCTCCCAGTTGTTTATCTGGGTACGGTAAACAGATCCAGGGGGCTTAGCGCCTGGCTGGATCCATAGGGCTTAGCACCTGGCTGAACCCAGGTGCTTTAGCATAGGGCTTAGCCACCCGGCGTCAAGTGCCTCAAGAGTGTGGGAAAGACCCAGAATGTGGCACTGCCCAAAATCACAAGTAACCCTGTATGCCCTGGAGGGATACCCAATAGCCACGCTCTGACCTGGAACTTTTCCCTTCTATAGGCCAACTGAAATAGCCCATCCCACAAGAGGAGGGACCTCTCTTTGAACCTGAAGGCAATTGGCAGAAGTAGGTTTAGCGACACGCCCTGCCCTTTGGGGTATTTCAAGCATCCCCATGGCAGCCAGAAAGCAGTCAGAGAGCGACAGTTAGTCAGAATAGTACCAGGGGCACGAATAGATCATAGATTGTGATAGTCATAGGGTGGGGGGGCATTGAGGCGTCGAAGATGTGTTGTACTCTAGAATAAATTAAGATAAAGGAACCACTGCTTGTCCATTCTTACCTTGCACCCTTCTGGTACTAATATTAACGTAGTGAGAAGAAATCATACGACAACTGGTGACACGTGGTGGAATGGTAATTAACTTTACGACAACTTGGTAACAAGCGATGAGATAACCCAGTCATCTTACAAATTGGTGAATTCAGATCAGATAGTACAAAATTCATCCTACAACTTGTTGGGCAGCGGTAGAATTCATCCTACATATATATATATATATATATATATATATATATATATATATATATATATATATATATATATATATATATGCACACACAGAGAGAGATAAATCACAGCATGGTAGATAAGCTTTTGCTAGTGAGCTAGAAGGAACCGTGAATAGTATATTTTTGTTACTTTCCGAATTTTGTTCCAGTGTTATGCATATATAGCTTAGTGACTGGCTTGTCTCTGTGGCTTCCAAAGTTGGAGATAGTGAACCTATTCGTGCTGTTGACTGGATCTAGGCAAACGCCTACTGTGAGACCATGAAAGTTGAAGCTGCCTTTCTTACCCGGATGTGGATTGAAAACAAACTGTGCCGAAGTGAGTATTGGGTTACTGATGATTGAAAAATTTATATGATATCGTCCACGCGAGTTTTGGTTCTGGACACAATAAAAGCTCTCCCAGGAAAAATAAAAAAAAAACTTTATTGCAGAGTATTGTGGGAAGCTACAAAGAAGCTAGTACAGTGGAATCGCGCTGGCTTCGTATTCACAAGGTCGGCAGATCGGTTTTCGTCCAAGACTGAGAGTTTAAGCTGTTTACTGGGAGATTACTTCTGTGGCTGGGCAACGCGGTGGGGGGGTTGGGGCTTGCTCCGGCTGACGTTCTGAGGAGCATCTCAGATGGATATGGGAACTGGAACCTGGCAACCTTTACCTTTACCTTGCTGATACCCCTCATGATTGCAGGCTGTGCGTGAAGCTTCCATAAAAGTATTCAAGACATGATATAGTCTCTATTGTTTCAGCAATGCCTTCATGTAATAAATTATTCTGCATTACTCCTAGTTATATATATATATATATATATATATATATATATATATATATATATATATATATATATATATATATATATATTTTCCTATCAAGGGCTAGGGCGGTTGCTTTCTTGCGAAGGACATGTTTTGGCAGATATAATCGTTACCCTGAGTGCATGCCCTTTCTAACCTCAGTCCGTGGCGGGGCGCGAATCCTCGACCTGACGCCTCAAAGTCGCGGACACTACCGCTTTCCCACGGAGACTACATATATATATATATATATATATATATATATATATATATATATATATATATATATATATATATATATATATATATATATATATATATATATATATATATATATATATATATATATACCCCGGCTAAAGGTTATATGCCACCCTGTATATTCGTTTGTATGTATATATGTGCGTATGCATGTATGTATGTATGTATGTGTGTATGTATGTATGTATCTATGTGCGTATGCATGTATGTATGCATGCATGTATGTATGTATGTAGGTATGTGTGAAAATGGCTCTCTCTCTCTCTCTCTCTCTCTCTCTCTCTCTCTCTCTCTCTCTCTCTCTCTCTCTCTCTCTCTCTCTCTCTCTCTCTCGCTCCTTCTCTTGGCAGTGTTTCTGACAGCTGTTGACTCATATTTCCGTAATCATAAAAAATAATAATAAACGAAAAGTTAGAAATGAGAATGAAAAGGGGCGTTCAGGAAGGATGTGGTTTATTTGATCCCTTGGATGTTCTCCTCATCATCATTCACTTCTCTTTCTCTTCCCTTTCTTCCTAGTACTTCTGCGACCTCTCTTCTATTCCTTCTACCTTTATTTTCTGGCCATTTTGGTTTGGAGTTTTATAAAGTTGCGCTTGGATTAAAGAGTAGTTTTGCCAAGGAAGACCCTCCACTATTACCGGGAAGGGTAAAGATGAATTATAATATTGAGCAAACTTTCATCGTCTGTTCCTTTTCCTTCTTTATCGTCGTTATTTTTATATTTTATTATATTCTTCTTCTTCTTCTTCTTCTTCTTCTTCTTCTTCTTCTTCTTCTTCTTCTTCTTCTTCTTCTTCTTCTTCTTCTTCTTCTTCTTCTAAAAATTGGAGGGAAGTTTTTGCAGGAGGTTAAGGAAAAGCAAATGGTAAAAAATTGCTTACGCCGTCAAATATAAATCAGAGTTTTTGTGCAGGGACTGATAAATATCCAAGTTTAATGAAGACAAATTCTCAATTTAAACATTTGCAAATTTATTTTTTCAAAATATTCAGAAAATAGTGTTGAAAAATGTAAAAATTTCAAGCAATATTCTCGTTATTTTTTATTATTATTTTTGCATGAGCATATAATATATAATATAGTATAGTATAGTATAGTATAGTATAGTATAGTATAGTATAGTATAGTATAGTATATATATATATATATATATATATATATATATATATATATATATATATATATATATATATATATATATATATATATATATATATACACACACACGCGTGTGTGTGTGTGTGCATGAGTGTACATTTAATTAATTGTGCTTACGGGAAAGAACCCTATGCTCGCAACTCCCCGTCTTCTAACACCAGAAATGCAAGAATGAATTTACCAACTTTGGTAAGTCATATACGTATACACGGAACAATAGTGGCCCTGAAGATGAACCCTGTAGAACCCCACTACTAACCCTTCTCCATTCAGACACTGAGTGTCTTACTTTAACCCTCTGTTGCCTTCCTTCTAAGTAAATTTGTATCCATTCCAGTACATTTCCACCTATTCTCGCCATTACTTGCAGCTTCTTAATAAGTCTCCCGTGTGAGACCGTATCAAATACCTTCTGGAAATCAAAGAATATGCAATCCGCCCAGCCCTCTCTTTCGTGTAAGATCTGGATTACCTCATTATAGTATTCTAATCGGTTTGTTGCTGTTGATCTGCATTCTCTGAAGCCAAGTTGTCTCACTTACAAAAAGTTGAAAGATTCCAAGTGTAGAGAGATGTGTTTTCTTAGTAGTTTTTCCATAACTATGCAAACTATGCTGGTCAAGGAAACAGGCCTAAGGTTTAGACCAGTATCCCTTTTACCTTTTTTGAATATAGGTACCACGTTCGCTTGTTTCCAGCATCCTGAAATCTTCCCAGATTCCAATGACTTTTCAAATATGATGTATAGTGCCACCGATATTGATTTACTGTATTTCTTGAGTACATAAAGGGATATAGCACCGGGGCCTGTAGCTTTATGGGCTTCTAACTCCATCAACGCTTAGCATACCCCTGTAGCTGAAAAGATGATGTTCTTTAATACCGGCCTATGAACTCCTATCTCTGTAATCTGAGGGGGTGGGGTATTTTTTGCTGTAAATAATGACAGAAACTCCTTGTTCAATTGTGTGTGTGTGTGTGTGTGTGTGTGTGTGTGTGTGTGTATCCACTGAGGGAGGGGGCTAAAACACTTCCTCCGTGTTTCTCTGCGTGCCTTAAGAGTCGACTTAGTGGGGCTGAGCGAGGGGACTGGAAATTCTCTCCTCTGTATTTTTCTTCCCAAAGCGCAAAGTATTTTGCCTTGACTCAGTCAGTCCCATTATAAGGGGAAAATGGCTCAAGTTTGTATATATATATATATATATATATATATATATATATATATATATATATATATATATATATATAAATTACTAAAGAGAGAATGGATATCAACGGAGTACCTGAGTACTTAAAAGTACAGGTATTTTTTGGCCTGTCCTGGTGTCACAAAAAAAAAAAAAAAAAAAAAAAAAAAAAAAAAAAAAAAAAATATATATATATATATATATATATATATATATATATATATATATATATATATATATATATA
>JAXCGZ010016990.1:0-20000 GCA_037179515.1 Halocaridina rubra
TTTAGCAAGCAAATATGAGGAATATACTAAATGCTGGTATAAACTCTCTATATGTGACTGTCATGACCAGTGGTATTCCATTCATATTGGGGATTAACAAGGAAATAGAATGGCAAAACAAACATATGTTCTTGCATAAGTGATACAATTTATTTTTAGCAAGCAAATATGAGGAATATACTAAATGCTGGTATAAACTCTCTATATGTGACTGTCATGACCAGTGGTATTGTACTTCTACATATAAAGTTTCTTACATTTGGTTGAGTTCTGCATATGCAAAACTAAGTTTATCTTTGGCCACTGAACTTCAAAATTTAACATTACATTTCATATTTTGCTAATGGCAACTATCCCAAAATCTATATCTCTTATATATGTTAAGAGTTATAAAGCATACAAATATATTTATACATGCATGCAATATGTATCTGCAAAAAGGAACGTATCTCTAGGCCTCACGTTCATGAATCTTCAGTGCGATTAAATATATTAGTAAAGTACAACTACAGTATGTCTGAGTAGAAGTACTTCCATACTGTCTATTCAATAATCTACTCTCATCATATTTGCTCTCAAAAATAAGGCTGATCCACAGCTACTCTTAGAGACTTTAGGTAAACTAGATTAGGTATTATTTCAGTCTATAGCAAACATACATCTTCAAAAGGAGAATATATAGCCAAATCACACACTCTAATACCTACAACAGACGAACTTCAATATGACAGAACTACAGTATTTTTTCCTGACTGTACAAATAACAATGGTTATTAGAAAAAACCTCACCTTTGTAACTTTCATGGCTATTCCTTCCGGTAGATTCCTCTGTAGGTACTCCAAGAAAGTGTCAGCTGTAGAACCAGTAAGCTTTACAAATTTCATAATTAGGAAATGAGTTCGAACCTCGTACTGTACTCGGTGCTTTTTATAGATGTGAATTGACTTCAGCAAGGTCCATCTCTGAATATGCTTCTTTGGCCATACACTGAAAATTAATTCACATATTAATGCAAATACTGCTGATGGAAGACCCTTTAAACGTGACTTTTCACCAATGTTCTAAAAGCATATTATTGGTTACATTAAAACGGATAAAGCAGCTGGAGTGTATAAAGATTTTGATTTATGATATATGTTTCATATACCGGTAAATATAATTTTCATACGTAATACCTTCCCTCACAGAAAGTAGCAGCCTTCAGGGGGCACGAGAACCTGGGAGAGGCTTTGGTCACCCAGGTGATTACCCAGTCTCTCAATACAACACATTCAATCACATAATTTTTCTACAAAGAGTAATAACTCTAACTGTCATTTCTTGAAGACTTCTTCTAACAGGAACACCAAGAGCAACCCAGGACCTAACTACAAATATATATATCTAATGTGCTGCACATCCGTCACTTTGAGTAGATACACTAATGGTTCAGTTTTCTGCATCTCATGTAGAAACTTGACCCATTCACCGGTGCAACACTTGCTAATATGAAATACAGTACTGAACAACACATCAGCTCAAACATACACATTAAGGATGACACCACTTGTTACAAATACATATGACAACAATGCAACAAACACTCCCTGAGAGCTCTGTGTGAAAGCCTGGGATCCACAATGACTTTCCTTTGAGACTCGGGTCTGTTTGGTCAGGCAACTTTGGGAACAAAAACAACCACCATAACCAGAGAGCTACAGTAAAGGGCTTCCTCCCTATCCTCACCTTCTGACCCAGTTATTCCCTTAAGTCGTCTCATAAAACACAAATGGGATATGAGGATTGGGTGCTCCATTCTCACCTCAAGAAAATTGTAGAAATATCAGTTTCACAGTAATTTATGTTAACCTCTACTTACAGACAAAAGACACATAAACAACCAATTCCAAAAGAGATACATACATATACAATGACTGCACTCCCCCTTGTACGGGACGTTGACCGGTTAAAGCACACACATTCACCATAATCAAAACCAACCTCAATAACTCCTCCAAAAGAAATATACAGCATAATTTTATACATACACCTCCTGCAGATCAATATCCAAATGCCCAGCAGCTGCTGACACAAACGTTAAGTAAGACTTGAGAACTGCTGGTTCATGTCCTCTGCATTCTACTTCAACAAGACTGTATAGTTTATCAGGTTCAGTCGTCTGTAAACTCTGTGAATACACATTATAAGATGATAAATCCCGTACCTTACAAAGAACTATATATAAGCATTAAATGACCAACGCTTAATATGTATGATGAGAAAGTGATATAAAAAATGAGCAAGTTATATAAACAAAATCCTGAGAGTAGAGAGCTTAGAATTTTTATGTTTCTTCATCATACAGAATTTTACAGCTGATATGCTACAAATTTACTAAGAGCAGTAGTGATTCATTTAAGACTTACGGTAGATAAGTGAGAGCAGCTTCTTAAAGGATAAACCACAGTGGGTATTACAGTTGCATTTTCTCTAGTTGGCTTATGAGATTGGATTTTGGAAAATGCTGAAACTGGAATCAATCTCCGACTGAAAGTTCTGTTTGGGGGTTGCTGGCAAAGCAGTCTTATGTTTAATCCCTAAAAATATAAGAGAAATTCATTACGATAATTCATAATTTCATCATCTCTATCTTGAGATGTGTGTAAATGAATAAATCATGCACATTGCTAAGTGAGAACAGCATCGTAAAGGATTACACCCAAAGGAAAGACTTTCATATTATTTCTAATCAACTCATGAGATTGTACTCTGGAAAAAGCTGGAAATAGAAGCAACACTCGCTTGATAGTTCTGTTTGGAGGCTGTTGGCAAAGCAATCTTATAAATATTCTGTTATTACAGTATTCCATCCTTTCTTTCTATTTTGAGAACTATGTACAAGGAAAATAATATACATAAGACAGGGTAATACTGATGGAATACGACAAGTTATCTCCTAGATGTACACACAATTTGGTCTATCACGAGATTCTTGTATGGAACTGTTGGAAGCGTACAAACATATGCTGTAACGCACTAAATTGGCAGCCATTTCTGCTATCATACGTACGATAACACAAGATGCTTCGTAGAAGTCGAAAACAACACTTGGGATCACAAGATATTTCTTATTGGTCATAAATTAGCATTAAATTTCTTCACAAAATATCTCATGAAAAGTCCAAAACTTTTAGAAAATAGACCAGGAGATATCTCAGGTTAGTACCGTATGTTAAGGAGTTAAAGAAGTTGAGAGTTCTAAGTATCTGGAGTCGCATGTATCAAGGAATGGACAAGTGGACACAGAAGAAAGTCATAGAGTGAAGGAAGCGAGTAAAAGTCTAGATGAACTGAAAAGTGAAATGAGAAATAGGTATATGGGAATGAATGCATAGAGAAGGCTACATTAAGGTGTGCCCATGCCAACACCATTGTATGAAGCAGACTTGGAATGCAAGAGAGGGTGAAAGGAACAAGTTAAATGTAATGGAGATGAAGTGTTGAGAAGCATAATTGGTGTTCGGGATAGAAAGAGTAAGAAATAAGGAAGTCAGGCAGAGAACGGGAGTTGAGAGAAAGCTGTTCGATAGGAAAGGATGAATGAAGAACGAATAGCAAAGAGTGTGGAATGCATAAGTGACTGGAGTTAAGCCACGAGGAAGACTTAGAATGAGGTGGCTGGATGGCATGAAAAGGGCACTGAATGCACGTGGAATGTCAGTGGGGTAGGGTAGAGAGTGTGGAAGAGATAGGAATGGGTGGAGGAAGACTGTGTATTGGAGACATGGGCCAAAGGGATTTCTCGTGTCTGCTGGGTCAGTGAACTGTGATGGATGGGTGGGAGGGGAGTTGCCATGTGATGAAGCAGTAAAGGTAAACCAGCTGTGGCTGTCGGGCCTCATTGTAGAATATCCTTGCCCGCCTACCTTATTAGTGATCCAAGCTGGGTGGAAGGGGGGGAAATGTGGCAACATTTTAGGCCCAAGGAGCTAAGAGTAGTAGTTGAGGTATGTGTGGATCGTGATGAATGCGTGTTTCTTGGCTTAGCCAATCCCTTTCCAAGGGAGAATGGGGGCATGTATATGTAAGTAAGTGTGAAATGGTGATACACACACCATGCAATATGTATCTTGACTGCAAAAGGAACAAACTCCAAGCCTCAAGATCAAGATTTTAAGGGGCTTCAGTGATGTACAGGGTACCAGCACCGTTATCAACTGGTAACCTGCATTCAACGGCACAGTTAAAATGAGCTGGATAAAATAAGTACATACAGATTAGCTTTATTAACTCACCAAATTATTGTTGAATACTTTGGTAAATACTGTAGAAACTCTCTTCGCCGTTAATTCAACTGCCATGACGAGAGTGGAGAAAGACGATGAAGCGCCTGTAGTTGTTGTTGTTAATCTTCTTCTTCCGGAATGAGCTATAAACTCCGCTGACGATGAGGCGGAAAAACAAATTGTTGTAGTCGTTTATCAACGTTAATAACAGCGTCATGAGTACAATGTCACACTTTAACAGTTCCCTAAAGTGCTTCATCAGGAAATATAGCATGAAACGCATAGTGGACTGAGTGTTAGTGGATCTAGAGTATCCTAAAATGTAGTTTCTTTGGAATATATTTAATGTGAATAGATATTATGTTGCTACTTCATGCACGTGAAATTATATTATCCCAAGCTTGATATTGATTTTTTGTACTGGCTATACACACAAATGCAGCTAAAAAACAGCCTTTGAAATTTGCAGTCTCACAATTGATGACATAAGAAACCACATCCAGCCTTTATTCTCTAACACTTACATATCTCTTTCCAATTCCATTTTCAAGGTGGATTAATAGTAACATAAAACGGTAAATAGCTGAATCTAATACCAACACCATATTATTAACAGCTTTGGGCTCTTTCCCGTAAACACAATTAGGTAATCACATTGTCTTCTCCATTTTTAGCTAATACTTACAGAATGTTTCATGATATGCTTGATGCCTGGATGACAATTCTTTTTACTTTATTCATTTTTCTCACTTCTGAGAAAATGTGCATAATCAAGCTTGTTTGAATATATCTATTGATGAATATAATAATAATTCTTTCTAACCTTCTTTGTTATTAGAGTACGTCTTGTGGAAAGTATATATATATATATATATATATATATATATATATATATATATATATATATATATATATATATATATATATATATATATATATATATATATATATATATATATATATATATATATATATATATATATATATATATATATATATTGCCATTTATTTAACTTTTCACATATTTTATACATTCTCTTACTTTGTCAAGAATAGTATAAATACAGCATGGTTGGTTGGTCAACTTAAACGTCTGTTTCCTTCCCGTGGGTTTTATTATGTATACGCATGATTTATTTCATCTGACGCAACAAAGATATATCCTATTGTATATTTTAGTTATTGCAGGATGTTTGATCAATTTTGCTACAATCTCTCTCTCTATCTCTCAGGGGCTCAATCTTGGATTGAGGTACACTAGGAACCTATTTCAGAATTGATCCAGATGAAGGTTAGTTCATCACAAACTTCCAGCAAGTTACTTATCGTTTCTGAAGCCAAGTTGTCTAACTGCCACTTACGTGATAACATTTCAAGTGAACAGAGACATACCTTTCTATTCGTTTCTTTATAACTTTGCATTCCAGCTAATGAAAGTTGCATATAGTTAAGGTGTTTTCTTCATTTAAAGTTAAAGTTTGCTGTTTTAGCCCTCCTATCAGAGGCATCGCCCCTGCTCTGGCAGGCATCAGCCAGTGCAAGCCCCAACCCCCCATTGTGGTGTACAGCCACAGCAGTAACCTTCCCAGTAAACTGCTTAAACTCTCGGTCCTGAACCTTAACTGATCTGTCGACCTCGCAAATGCAAGGCTAGCGCGTTACAAGTTAGCTTGTTCCTGCATTTTGGAATCTTTGCTGAATCCAGCCACCTATGAAATATTATGCAAAGTCCTACAGATGTTGGTGAAATATTTTTTAAGTACATATGTAGATATATCATCAGGTACCGTGGTGCTTGCATCAAATTTCATTATCGTATTATTACAGACTTCTGTAGTTGAAAAGGTAATATTTGACAATACTGGCCCCAGTTTAGAGTACTCAGCCCGCAATACTTGAGGCTGGAGTATTTTCGAATTTAAATACTAACCGCATCTGCTTGTTCAATCCTCACATCCCTTCATTTGCTTAAATTATACTTACGTGTCTTCTTCCGAATTAAATAACTTGTTCAATTTTTTTTTTTCAAAGCCCTAGAATAATTAGAAACTTTTCTAAGCTCTCATTTCTTTCTCTTTCATGCTACTGCTGCGCAGTTACTTTTTCTCTTTCTATACCTATCACAACATTTCTCTCTCCTCTCCTTTGTACTCCCACATTTATCACTGAATAATTTTTCTTTTGCATTAATAATGACCATTATGGTACATCATCACAATATTCCATGCATCTCTCGCACTGCTGTTAATGCTATAGTGTTGTGCATTCTTCCATACTCATTACATGCGAAGTGATAGCTTATCCTCCTGTAAATCTTCCTTTAAACAGTTTCATTTATTACCCAGTCCCTCAACTTATACAGTATATAGAATACAGTATATTTGATGATGAACAACAACATACAGTGGTCCTAGGTTGCACAACACTGAGTTTTACTTGATATTCAGTACAAGTGAACACTAGATAAAGTGATGGTTCACATTTACCCTTGTCTGTTTTTGGTTCCAGCACATATTGGTATATATGTGCGTGCATACAATGTGGGAATCTCATCCCAAGAGATTCTCCTTCACTATGTGAATCAAGGCTATTGCAAATTCTCCCATAATAAATGTCTTGCAGTTTCTCACAAGTGCAGTATTCACTGCAGAATTTATCACTTCTAGAGTACAAATACTACTTACCTCATATGCTTCATATGTTTGCCACTTCTTGGTGGCTTCCATGTCACAGCTATCACTACACTTTCTGAACCTATATATAAAGTCACAAACGCCTTAATCTATTCCCATCACAATATAAATCTCTTCTCATTATTTTGTAAATTCTAGAATAGCTGCAGTATGTCATAAATTGCTGCTTCACTGCTTTATCGCCATATATCATTCCTTTATGTCCGGTCTTGCCAGATACACAACAGTGCTTGTGTAGAGAAACCCTAATGAAGCTAAAGCTATTGGTTTTCTATTATTGCTTTTATCACCCCCTTTGGATAAACCAGGATATATCTTTCTCTTTCTAATTTCTACCTTCATTTAATCTTTCGTTTTATTGTAACCAGTTTTTAATATAATCTGTCCCTCCTTTGTGTTGGTAGTATTAATGGACATGCCCTTTAGTTATCATGCCTTTATCAGTATGCCTTGCATGTGTCCTTCCTTGCTTTTCCCTCCTCCAGGAATATAAAAACTCTGAGAATGTTAACAATGTTTTTTTTGAAAATTACAATTCTCCCAGCATTCTTATCAGAATTGAAACCAAAGGCTCATCATCGATCCATCTAACCTACCATGTTGACTCTACATTCACAAGTGTCTCATACTGTCACAGATTTCTCTTCAGTGTCAGTTAAATCAAAATCTTTGTTCTCTTGACCCCATCCTCAATCTCTTTGTCTATCACTTTTTCCCTTAATTCAACTGTACCCACACAGAGAAAGTTTATAGAGCACTCTCCTGGTTTGCAATCGACTCCTTGATGACTCTTCTGAACTATTCAGTATTCTGCAATTTCTGAATATTCCAAGTTGCTATTTCATCCATTTCAAATGACAGGATAGCATCAAAGCTATCAACAACTTTTTGATATTATCCTCTATTTGGAAATTCTGTTTTTCCATAAAAGATTTTAAATTTTTTATAGCAGCAATCATTCCAACTCTTCCATATCCTTTCTTTTTACCAAATTATTTCTATTTTCTGTGTGAGCAATTGTGGAAGGAAAAAATAAACAGATTCAAACAAAGCGGATGTAAGAGCAGGATAAGAATATATCACCACTTGCTTCAGATGACCTTTTCTAAAGTAAAGAACTTACAGATCAAGATTAACTCTTAGGCCTGAGTTTGATCAATAGAAGTACTCCACAGCATAACCAAGGTTTCCGTGACACAACATCTGTGATGACGTAATTACTCCATCAACAACATACAGTGGTCACACGTGGTCAACACTAAATTTTACATTTTACCAATCTATGAATACTAGATTAGGTAGTGATGGTTCATCTCCTTCCCTTGTCCCTAACCCATATTGTTTTCAGCACATGTTATTTTTTTATGATTGCGACACCAGGACGGGCCCAAAAAAAAAAAAAAAAAAAAAATCTATCCTCATCGGGCCTGGGCACGAAGAAAACATAAAGAGAAACAGAGATGGGGAGTATTGTGACTTTTGTCTTATATTTCCTGCTAGAAATACTGTTCTGCAGTCTTCCTTTTCACACTTTTAGTTGTTGTATTTCTTCCTTTAACGATTTCATTTTGACGTTTCGAATTACTTATATATTCTCTCTATGCAAGAGAAATAAAACATTCCCATGGGTTCAAAATTAAGAGGACGGTCACTATATTTCATCACCTGTCTCTGATGCACTAGAAAAAAGTGTGTGTGAGAGAGAGAGAGAGAGAGAGAGAGAGAGAGAGAGAGAGAGAGAGAGAGAGAGAGAGAGAGAGAGAGAGAGAGGAGAGAGAGAGAGAGAGAGAGAGAGAGAGAGAGAGAGAGAGAGAGAGAGAGAGAGAGAGAGAGAGAGAGAGAGAGAGAGAGAGAGAGAATTTCGCGGGACTAAATCAAAATCTAAAAACCATCAATATCTTAAATAACTTTAATAACTGCCACATTAATTTAATAATTTAAAAGAATTTTAGACCTTCTGCCCAATAAATAAAAAAATAGTTATTTTAACGATGGTGGCTAAAATTTTACTACTAATTTGTCCATGTAAGAGTACAACAATTCAATTAATAGTAACTTTGTTCTTCAACTTTCGATCAAGAAAGATTTCAGATGTGCAAGAATATATTATAATAAAATAAATCACACAACCATCAGACCCACGTGGTAAAGGCTGCAAACTGCACCATCATAATCGTGCAGGTGGTAGTCACTTGAGGGAAACGTAATGCCAGAGGTCAACTGCAAAAAATAAGTCAGATACCTATTAGATACAATACTTGACAACAAGAAAACTTTCAAGTTTTCTATAACTGTAAAAGCAAAATAAATATGTGAGCTCAAAGCAGTTAGCAACTCTTAAAACTGGATAATTTTCCTTCAAAATAGCTTAAAGGCAAAGGGTTATCATTTCATAACTTGGCATTTTTAAATTACTACGCAATTCCCAGTTTACATAAGTTAAGCTCATAGTAACTAGTCAAGCAGGCATGGCAAAGTTTATTCTAGTACTACCTTGAAAGGAATTTAGCCTTCAGTATTTATCATTTTTATCTACAAATTTTTCCCAATATAAAAAGTACCCATACAATATAATGTTTGATCCACATTCTTTTAAATGAAATTAAGTTTTATGTTATAGTATTGTAAACCAGGTATATACTGTAACATGTCTTGAGAACAAGTTCAGTGAATTCAATGTACAACAACATCTAGTCAAACACACACTAACGTGATACCTTCTCTTTTTTAAATAAACAATCTGAAGAACTCAGTACCTAGCAAAATTAAACACATGTAATTAAAATCATATAGCATATACAGTATATATTCAACCTTCTATTTTGGCTGTCTTTGTGGATTGAGTTCTGCAGTCATATTAAAGGGAAAAACAGGCAGCACTCTTCATTCATATAATACATTACCACCTCAAATAATTACTGGTAACTCAAATTAATTTATTTTGTCCTGTCCATAAAGCCTTCTCCTTCAATAATTTGCTAAAAGTACTATAACAGTTACTTTTTATCATACACACTTGCTTAGTCATGCAAAAGCGCATCGAAAGGTCGAGTAAATGTAAACCTCCGTAAAGGATTGCCAGAACCAGGACGGTTTTGCCTGGTTTACCTTTGTCTCATCATCTAGGCTTAGAGTTGCTCAGTGACTAATAGTAAGTTAAGTTAATTTGTATCATTGAATGCTATGTACACTCACACTCTATTAAGACTGGCTGAACTAATGTCAATCATACAATATTAAATTAGGGGACTGCGGTAGTGTAGTGGTGAGAGCGCTCAACTCAGATGGTGACAAACCTGCTTTCAAGCCCAACGTGGGGGCTAGGAAGGGCATCCAGCCTAACTTCACCATCTCTAACCTGTCTGTGTCCACTCCCATTCGAATAGGGATTAATAATTTAAAAAATACGGAAAACAATATACAATATTCTCGTCACTAACAATTCCAAATTTAAAAGTTCATCATTCAACAGAACAAACCGAATTTGTCTTAAATTTCAATCCTCTACCTACCTTTAGCATCGAGGGGCATTGCAGAACCTGGTTCAGGTGCTGTAGAAACGACTTCTTCTGCTTCACTTTGAGAAAGTTTGTTTACAGCATGAGATACAAGAACACATTGGTTGTTCAAACCACCCGCTTCAGCTTTACCTTCGACCAAATTTTGCCAAGCTTCATGAGTTTCCATTATAATCTGAAAAGAGGTGAATATGTCATACAGATGTAGTATATTATTATGCAATCAATGTAAAGAAGCAAAGGCAACACACACGAAATCAGCTTGCAAGTTACTAATGTACCAGTTTTATTGAAATAAATTTTTTATCATTACACTCGTTATGAACCAATTGAAAATGTGAAGATAAAAGTATTTTCATGAAGCTAAAGATGAACTTGAAATTTAGCAGTTACACTGAAGTAACTGAGTCATTGTCTATTTGTTATAGAGTAATAGTTTTTGTATGTATATATGCATTCGAGTGAGGGAATTATGTATATACAGTATACACGTTTCAGTAATGCTGTATATGGGCTCTCCCAGATGGTAGACCTACTTTTTTTTTTCTCCAATAACCAAATATGAGCATCAACAATGGGAAAAAACTTACTCTTCATTTAAATTATTAAAATATTAAGTGCTACGAGTGTGAGCTCCTTCAAGAGCCTTCAAGAGGAATGCTAATGCTGATTAAACATGAAAAAGCTGACTGAATGATGGCAGAGAGAGGGGACTGGGAATCTTTTCTTCCCATAGAGGGTCAAGGTTTTTGCTTTAACATAGCCAGCGCTCTAATAAGGGGGATAATGGCATTTGCATATAGATTGACAGATAGATTAATAAAACCATATTTTCTCTATCATTCATGATTCAAACTGCAATGTGGACTCATCATGAGCTAATTGTACTGGCCTGCACTATTTGGAAACAAAACCTAATGAGTATAAAACAGCAGTAAACAAACAGAACGTACCTTGTGAGCAAAATCTCTCTCTTTGGGCTCTCCATTAAAAGCAAATTGGTTTTCTGGTTTGCCATCAGGGATCTTGTAAATCCTAAACCATTCAACTGTGGCCTTTAAAAAGCCTGGCATATGCTTCTCAACATCAGATATGTCACTTAGTTGAGGGGCTAAGGGGTCATTAACATCAATGGCAATAAGTTTCCAATCTGTTTCACCTTCATCAATAAGTGCCAAGGTGCCTAAAATCTATGAAGGGAAAAAAAAAACGATACAGTAATTATTATGTGGTCAATTACATAATAACCTCATAATGTATTATCTTCAGCTTGCATCCTGAGATGCCATTTTTATGCAGACAGTGATAAAAAAAATGACTTTATGACCATAGAGTCACAATTTAAACGAAGTAAAATACAGTATTTCAAACACAACCTAAACTACGTGTAAAATTCCGTGAACGTTGGATACAATGAATAAAATGTACAATTATAATTACCTTAACCTGAATAACTTCTCCTCTCTTAGCTACGCGATATCCAATCTCACAAACATCGATAGGATCATTATCACCTTTGCATCCTGTGGTCTCATCTACATGGTTCGGGTCTTCCCATGTCTAAAAAATAAATGGATTCGGTTTTACGTCACGAACTCCCTTTTCTACTAAGGGCTAGGAGCCTAGGACGATTGAAAAATAAATATATTTATAAAATCAAAGTACTGTATTGTTATGAAAACAGAAAATGACATGAATTATTTTAAATGATTCACATTCGTACATAATTACCTTTTTATGACAAACTGATATAAACCACTACTAGGCCAAAGATCGTCAATGAAAATATTTGTAAATCAAGTAAACTTTTTACAAAGTAGAAGTTACTACTGTATATGTTGTCTTGTGTTTGTATGCATAGCTGCTAATAGAAAACTGTCAAGAGAAAATATACCTGGGGCAAGGCACCGTAGTTCCAGATGTAACCATGATGAGGGAAACAGTTGGCCACATAGCGTAGTTTACCTTTCTTCACATCCTGCTTTATGGGATTCAGAGGGTCTTTGGTAGCAATCTGAAAGCAAATACAAATTTTCAATGCCATACTTTCTCTGGAGAAGAAAAAATATATAAAATTGGAAAAATTTCACTGTTTGTACCATTGTCAATAATGAACGAAACCTTGCATTAATGAAATATGTTGCCAAATACCAAAAAATATAAAAAAAGCTATTTCCTCCATTAAGAAGAAAGGAAAAATAGTTCATATACCATAGTTTTATGTTGATCTCTCTACTTAGATATAAATACTACACAATTCTATCAGTCATCGCTAAAATATTTGTAATTCAATGAAAAGAAGTTTAGATTATTAACCCTGTATTAATCAATCCATTGAAAAAGAAGTATTGAGAAAAAATAAAATTAATTTTGCCATAAACCCGATCATGAAAATACTGACGGCATAATACAAAATTCTTCTGAGGCACATCCCATGCCTATATACTGAACTGGTGAGTTTGATCTCCATATTTCTTTTTATTTCCTACCATACCCATGGTCATAGTTAAAACCACGATAACAAAAACAATTCCCTACCATGCTCATGGTCACAATAATAGTCATGATAACAAAAAAATTTCCCTTCTACAGTAAACTCACAGTAACAGTAAAAACTATAAGAAAAAAAATTCCCTACCATAATCATTGTCCACAGTAAAGGCCATGATAAGAAAAAAAAATTCCCTCTCATATGCATGGTCACAGCAAAAGCCATGATAAGTAAAACAAAACTGATATTTATATACGGCATATACGATTGTAGGAAAGATAAAAACTAACCTCCATTTTAGCATTTGTCCAACGAGGTATCTCCACCACCATGTTGAAAATCTTGTTCCCCTCGTTGGCAAACAGTGGAATATCATGGAATGGAGAGACGGGTCCATCTTCATTCTCTGCAATCAAGAAGCAAAATATACTGTATTCCATACATACATATACAAGGGCCACAATCCCCATTGTATGAGGGGAGATAGAGTCAAAGCACACATATCAACTTCTTGAAGCTAAAGGATTGTCACACTCTAATAATATATGAAATACTGACAAGGTTATCGTCACAACTACTGACCACTAAACTAACTAGACATTACTGCAACATAATAACGTTTAACAATTAAAATTAATATAGGCATATTTTAATGCATATCCTGATAAGAATAAATGAAAAATAAGAACAATACCAAAGATTTAACTTCAATATTTGCTTATTGTGAAATCTGTGATAAGACGGAGATGAATATTAATAACTGATAGTTTTTGAGGACATAATACATCTGCATATTCAGTGTCAAGTTCATGACCATGAATATTATCTTTTTGAGCTACAGAGAAGGCCAATTAAAAGGTATGAGAATGAGGGCGTTCGTGTGAGGATGGGAATGGTTGGATAGAGATTTTCCTTTGGTGTTTTACACCTAACAAAACAAGGTCAGGGATGGCGAGGAATATTAGCCGTACTCTCTTAATGCAAGCTTCAGCAGGAGAGGGTGTCATGTATGGGAAAAATTAGCAATGTACAGATGTATGGAAAATGTATGCAGTTTTCTGGTACAAATACAATACAGACTTTATATGACCCAAAACCTAAATTTACTGTTTATATAACAAATTTACTTGGCAAATATACGAATCCTACTTAAATAGATACAGTAATACAAGTTATGCAAATGTTCAACAAATATACCATTTTATGACACTATCAGTCCAAAATTGATAGGGGTGGACACAAGACATGTTGGAGATGGAGAATTAAGGCTGGATAACCTTTCTAAACTCCTACAGTGGGATCGAACCTGTGTTAATCGCTTTACGACATACACAGACCCCATGCAGATGTTCAATACAGTACTTAAATTAGCTTCCCACAAATGTCCTTATAAGATATAAGAACACAAATTCTTTGGGGAAATAAAGCATGAATCCATGCTGAAAAAAGTTTATCTTACATAATAGTCAATATTGCTAATACTGTATTGCAGAGGTGAATGGCAGTAGCTATGCCATGCTAGTGAAGAAAAGAGGAAATATTAAAGAAAATATTGTGGGAGCACAACAAATTGCACAGTACATAAGACCTCTATGCAAATAACACACTGATATACAAAAGCCGTAAGCAAAAGCACATAAATTTTTATCAACTTTCCCTTGACAAGTCTGGTTCAATACAGTCCAAAAGGTAGCTTCATTGGCAAAAACCAGGATAAGAATTCCTACAGTGACAAGAAGTGATTTCCAACAATCACTTTCAGTTTGGAGCTTGATATCATGAAAACTGAAGAAAAGTCCCAAGTCCAAAGATCTTATTAGGCCTGACAGATGCTTATATAGCGTTTTTTTGTTTTGTTATGTCCATATTGTAAGAATGTTCTAATTTTTGTATTCAGTAACTCATTTTCTAGCTGTTTGTGTTTTATGCAGGTTTGACAAGAGGTCCAGAAACATGAGATGAGGTCTAAGGGGACAGGGGCCAGAAAACTGTATGATATGGTTATGGTAGATAATGAGGACAAATGTATAACAATAATGCTTAATAAAGAGATACTCACAGTAGCTATTAAGTAGTTGAACAAAAATATTAGTAACCAGATTTGGCAGAAAAAGACATAACCAATAAAAAAATACTAAATTAGACAGAAGAGCAGTATAAAAAAATCCTTCAAATAATTTACAGAGATTATCTATAAATACTAATAAAACACGAGGAAAAATAGGTCAGAAGCAACTGAAAATAATTCCATGTATCCTCTGTATTCATAAAGCTGATGATATCATTTTATTTAAAATGACAAGATGATAACATGGAGTTTCATCAGCAAAATAATACAGATAAACTCCAATACAACTTTCAAGTAATCAACTGGTATTCACAGGTATAATCGACTAGACTTTAAAAAAGCAACTAGTATTCACAGGTATAATCGAGTAGACTTTAAAAAAGCAACTGGTATTCACAGGTATAATCGACTAGACTTTAAAAAAGCAATTAGTGAAGTATTTCGTACTACAGCTTCGGCCTTACAAGAGTAGGTGAAAACAGAGTGAAAATGTGAGAAAAAAAGTCGTTGAATAGAAATCAGCTCAAACCAGAATTTACAAACCTACTAACCCGTTACAAGAACTCCATATTGCCAGAGGAGACGAGTAAGGGAGGACTTGGGGAGCAAAACAGATCTAAATATACAGAACAGTATATACTGTACATGTATAAAATAATTATGTATAATTAGAGATTGCATAAAATCACCCGTAACACACTAATACAATTAGAAACAGCACATCTCTAGTGATGCATGAATGACTCATTCATGTAAATACGAGTATGTGTCTGTCTTTATACCACATAAACTCACGCACACACGAGTAAATGCTATTACATTACACAAACAGAAACACTTGCACCCTTCTATATATTGCATATGCATACAGGTATATGTGCTAAAACAATTTAGTAGATTGTCATAAACTCGCTTTCATATCCAGTGCATAAATATATGTACATTATACATATATACTCGTTTATACAGGAGGCTAAATAACACACACACACACACACACATATATATATATATATATATATATATATATATATATATATATATATATACATATATATATATATATATATATATATATATATATATATATATATATATATATATATATATATATATATATATATACAGAGAGAGAGAGAGAGAGAGAGAGAGAGAGAGAGAGAGAGAGAGAGAGAGAGAATCGTGCTTTCTGAAAAAAAAAATTCATACTACCGGGTATTTACATTTCAATCAATTATATGATTCTATCGTTGGTTTTCAACATAGACATATGTTATACAACACAATAGTGCACATAATTTCTGACTAGGTAAACAGATCGTCATACTATAATCTTAAATAGGTGAATTTCAATATAATTTGCGAAAAAGGAGACTCAAATTTCTATTTTAAAACAAATCCGATCGTTAATGATTAAATTGGGCAGTTAATTGGGGAAACTGGTAATTTGCTTAAAGGTCTACCTGATAATTCAGTCAATGTCTGGAGATCATTGGATCCACGATATTGGAGAAATTTGGGCACCTGGCTATATAGTAGGTATATATTCGGGTTCTGTACTCTCCCTGTCCCTTGCCTCTGCCTTCCATTAGGAACCTTTTTAACCTTTAATAGAGCACTCACGCCATGGCAGAGGAAAAAAACAACAACAAAAAAACCTTTCCTTTTAACACACAAAATTTACAAAATCAGAAAAGTACGACTTTGCTCAACCATAGATAAACCTACGGTAGTATATTTGGTAATCCAAGGTGTTAAGACGCCCTCTTTCAATGATAGAAACGTTGAAATGTTTCGTTTCGAAGGTCGATTCAGGCCATACCACGACCGACTTCGGGCGATAAGTGCCGAAACCGTGAAGGTCATTTGGATTTCGGAATGGGAGAAATGGCACTGGAGAAGATGGCAGTGAAGATGATGGCACTGAAGATCCACATATTTTGCAAGGCTTTGATGTTGATCCGTGGGTTGGAGTACCAGAAGTGGGCTTTGAACCAGGACGTATCTTTGAATTAATATGTATTTGAACTCCACCAGCATGGATAGGGCCACTTCCTACCGATGGCCACCAAGGAATAATGCCACCATGAGGCAGAAGAACAGATATGTTATTTTTAACAATAGGCTGTTGTGTCCTCACTATAGGCACGTGGCCAAAGACAGAAGGTGGAGGGTCACGATATAAAGCTGTGTATTGGTGACCTAAATATGGTGATTCGACTGGATAGTGATTTGCAAATGATCCTCGACTAATATAAGGAGTCCATATATTAAAAGCTAATGTTACCTGCAAGGGTAACCAAGTCCACGTTAATAAATATGTCATACAATACTTCTGGCACAATTTCATGGTATTGAAAGATGTCTTTTTTATGTTTAATAAATAATATTCAATTGAACTGTTTCACACTGTCTTTCAGAGTCTTGTAATAAATTATTTCTCCGATTAATTACGGCATAATTGCTATCACAAACTATTCATTATATAACTAAGTTAGAAAATTTTATATAGAGTTACACAAGAATTTTCGCACGGGGGGAAGAGGATAATCCAAGGCCAATGTTGTAATAATCTTTTCAAGACCGAAATGCGGAACGGACAGAGAGAGGAAGTGCGAGCAACAGAGGAGAAACACTAAAACGATCGCACAAAAGGTAGTCAAGTCCTTTGGTCTCGAATGACGTCAAGATACCGACTGAAGAGCAGTGGAAGTAGACAACCCGTTTATATATATTCATGTGAGTAGTGACCAACGAACCCTCTTCCTAAGAAGTCACCAACCAACAACAGAAAACCCAACCCCTCTCTCCCTCCATCCCAAAACACTCCTTGCTTGACCTACAATAACTGGGTTTCTGGAACAGGACACGGACAGACTCAGACCGCTCAATTTTACGTGGAAAAAAAAAAAAAACTGGATCATCGCAATTCCAACACACCATATACCAAAGCCATATCCCCCTGAGGGAGGGGGTAAGAATACCTCCTCCGTGTTCCCCTGCGTGTCGTAAAAGTCGACTAAATGGGGCGGAGCGAGGGGACTGGGAATCTCCTCCTCTGTACAGGACACGGACAAACTCATATCTCTCAATTTTAAGTGAGGAAAAAAAACAACACACACACACACAACTGAATCATCGCAATCCCAAAACACGCCCGGGAAAGAGAGTTACAGGAAATAGGAAAAAATATTATTACAATAAGATTCCATCGCCTAAATAACAATATTAAGTCTAATTTTGAGTGTCTATTTCCTATTGAATACTCATATTAGGTAATGGATCGGGTATCAGACAATATGAAAATTATGAATAATCTAGAATTAACGTGTCTCCAAGCAATTCCTTTACTTATCTTAGAAAAGAACAATAGTCTGTAGTCACCATGGCTCAAGCGGTAGCGTCCGCGACTCTGAGGCGTCAGGTCGAGGGTTCGCGCCCCGTCACGGTCTGAGGTTAGCAAGGGCACGCACTCAGGGTAACGATTACATCTGCCAAAACAACTCCTTCGCAAGAAGGAAACCGTCCTAGCCCTTGGTAGAAAAGGGAGTCCGTGACGTAAAACCGGAACAACAGAAAAGAAAACTAGTCTCTATGAAATTTAAAGGGTTCAATTCGTATTTCTGAAATACAGGAGATATCTAGATGGAGAGGCTTACACGCAAATGTATAATGTATAACAAGAGATACTACAAGGATGATTTTTCTTTGCATTCATATTTATGCATACATTATACAATAATAATAATAATAATAATTCTTATAATCCATTATTATTATTTTATTATTAATATTGTTATTATTATTATTATTATTATTATTATTATTATTATTATTATTATTATTATCATCATTATTTTTATTTTTATTATCATTATTATTATTATTATTATTATCATCATTATTATTAAGAGCAAAATGGTATCGGCAGTAAGAGAGTAATTCCAGGTAAATTTTGCATAATTGTTTTCTCAAGCGATCCATATCACGCCAAGTTCAAGTCACGTCCCGAACGAAGTGAATGACCAAAATTATAGTCATCTTATTCTCAGATTCCAACGAAAAGATATTCGCCATAGACAGGCAACAATTCTCAATAAAAAGAGCAGCTTCGAAACAGAAAATTCTACGATCTGGGGATATATGGTGCAAATAATTCTAATGAGAATTTTTTCGATAAGTTTTGGGAATTTATTGGTGATGTTTTTGAAAAAAAAATTTATATATATATTATATATATATATATATATATATATATATATATATATATATATATATATATATATATATATATATATATTAATGAGTGACACCAGGACGGGCCAACATAAAAAAATTGCACAAATCTGCTTTCATTGGGCATGGGCAAGAAGAAAACATAAAAGAGAAACAGAGATGGAGTGTTATGACTTGTTAGATGTGAAGGGGGGTAATAAGAGATGTATAAAGAATATCTAAGAATATTCTTCGTTGATGTAGGCATAGAAAAAGAACTGTAACTGAAGGAAGACTTAACAATGAACTGTCCTGGACAGTTCTATTTGAGTCCAAAAGACCTTCAGCTGTGTGTGTGTAATATATATATATATATATATATATATATATATATATATATATATATATATATATATATATATATATATATATATATATATATATATATATATAGTTCAAGGTCATTAACTTTCCACGAGAGAGAGAGAGAGTATAGCTTGTAAAGTACATTAATTCAATTGAATATCTTTGCCATCATATTCCTGGTATTTGCTATAATGAATACAAGCCCAAAACGTATACCAAAAATGTCCTCAACTCATATAGCAATTATTCGCGGTTTTTTTTTTAATCAAACCGCAAATCTTTCGCGTCTTATATACAAAGTCAAAATAAGCAATGCAGTTGCTCAATGAACAATATACCAATTTAATAATATGAAAATTGAGTGTAGAATGTACAAATAATTA
>JAXCGZ010016990.1:25000-42500 GCA_037179515.1 Halocaridina rubra
AGAGAGAGAGAGAGAGAGAGAGAGAGAGAGAGAGAGAGAGAGAGAGAGAAGAGAGAGAGAGAGAGGAGAGAGAGAGAGAGAGAGAGAGAGAGAGAGGATGAATACAAGAAGGAATAGGGTAAAATACGATAGTTAAAATGAATGATTTACTACAGCGTCGAGTAAGCTGACAAACTCAAAGCAATAAGTATAATTGGAAGCTAACGAAGAACAGAAAGAGAACAAATTGAACAAAATGGTGGTAAAATTAAGGAAAAATTGACTATAAAAAGGGAAATATTGAAGCTAAAGGAACAAGACGGAAATTACGCAATTAGGAAAAATACGAGAGCTATAAGGATAACAATAGCCAAACGGTTAATAGCGAGGGAAAAAAAAAGTAAACAGTCAAAATTCACATATCGGCTATGTAACTTCAATATCCTTAATGGCTACATATGTGTGTGTGTGTGTGTTTGTGCGTGTATAATCCTTTAATAATAAAAATCCTGATAATTATATAGCATTTGCAACATTATTTTCCAATCATTAGACTTCCACTTAACCAGGTATTCGCCCACTGACCAAATATTAATAAATAAACAATTAAGAAAAAAAATACAGAAACCTCTCCCGTCACTCTAGAGCTTTCTCTTCCTGTACAACCGAGCATATGCTAAGATAAAAGTCTAACAGAAAAAAAAAATAAGGAGGGTTCTCATTCTAGTACTGGTTGGTTTTTGAGTACAGCCAGGAACACCAATTTTTTTTTCTACGTGCATCTCAAAGTTGTTGTTCCTGTTTTACGTCACGGACTCCCTTTTCAACCAAGGGCTAGGATGGTTCCCTTCTTACGAAGGACTTGTTTTGGCATATGTAGTCGTTACCCTGAGTGCATGCCCTTGCTAACGTCAGACCGTGACAGGGTGCGAACCCTCGACATGAATCTCAAAGTTACCCAGCAGAAATGCTGGGTATTTAAGCCCCTTTTCTCTCCCAGTTAGGATATAGGGGTATGCTTGTTGATGTAGTAATTGGTTACCTGAGGATATCAATATTAGTCTGAGACAAGCATTATCTGATACTCTTAGCAAATATATATATTTCCGGTTTTACGTCACGGACTCCCTTTTTCTACCAAGGGCTAGGACGGTTGCCTTCTTTCGAAGGACTTGTTATGGCAGATGTAATCCTTACCCTGAGTGCATGCCCTTGCTAACCTCAGACCGTGACGGCGCGAACCCTCGACCTGACGCCTCAAAGTCGCGGACGCTACCGCTTGAGCCACGGTGACTACTTAGCCCATATACTGTATACGTAATTCTGCCTCTATTTCCTTTGAGATAGCAAAAGTTTGATATAAAACCTAAGTTACTACAAAGTTCATATACTAATAACACGAACAACCATCGTATTACCATTTACGCGGAGCCAATCATACTTAGCTTCAAATATGCACCATCAAAAGGCCTCGCCAGTTTTGCTTTTCTCTTTGTGGAACATTATATATATATATATATATATATATATATATATATATATATATATATATATATATATAATATACTGAGGGTAGCTCTTAAATTTTTGAGAGCCGTGGACCAAAGACCGATGTCGACTGCAAGCCAGACATTGTATAACTCTGTTAGTGAACACAATAGGAGCATCAACGGAAGAAGATGCTCCGCACTGACAGGCTAAAAAGCCTACCTGTGGGAGGAAAGAAAGAAAGAAAGAAACGAAAATTCTGCTAGTGCTACATTCGACACAAGATTCTATCATAAAACATAACAAAGATTTTGTAAGAAATTATACTACTATCCATAGCAAATTATACCATTTAATGTCACCAATCTGAATCATTAACAAGAAAGAAAGAAAATATCAACCCTCCGCCCACATGACAATATCAAGAGATTTAGAGAAAAACATTTCAGTCTCCACAATTGATACTTCTGCAACACCGAAAATTAATAATAATAATAATAATAATAATGTTCCAGTTTTACGTCACGGACTCCCTTTTTTTACCAAGGGCTAGGACGGTTGCATTCTTGCGAAGGACTTGTTTTGGCAGATGTAATCGTTACCCTGAGTGCATGCCCTTGCTAACCTTAGACCGTGACGGGGCGAGAACCCTCGACCTGACGTCTCAAAGTCTTGAATGTTACCGCATGAGCCACGGTGACTACAATAATAATAATAATAATAATAATAATATCATTATAAATAGGACAAAGTATGGGTATAATTCTCCAAATCACAGCCAGCTTTCGTGAATTATACTAAATGCTGAGCTGACAGAGGCTACGATACAAAAGCCATCAACCTTTTCCTCTTACAAGTATCATGTATTTCTGAAGAAGAAACTGAAGCACCTTAGAAATCGAACTCAGGGTTATACTGGAAGCCAGACGTTAATCAGCTGAGCCACAAAAGCTGGTCAGTCTTGTTTTTAGATTCTCCACCCACGGCTGGGTGGAACGGGTCATGGAGGACCCATAGGGCGGTCGCCAGCCGGCAGAGGCCCCAATCCCCCACTGTGGTGACCAGCCACAGCAGTAACCTCCCCAGTAAACAGCTTAAACTCTCTTGCCTGGACGAGGTGCGAAGCCAGCTTTCATCTTTCTAACACCTCATTACTCTGGCACCCATCCCTTCCCCACCTCCTCCTCCTCTTAAACTGAAACCTTCTCTACAATCTCATTCCTCTTCCTGACCTCATATTCCTTTATTTATTTTTTTTTACAAAGCTTGAAAGCAGTTCATATCATGGAATTCGTTGACCTTCTTACCCACTTATTCGGGCAAGGACGAAAAAAAAAGAGAAAGACAGACCCTTCCCCTCTCTCCTTGTTTGATGGCATCAAAAACCTGTTCCAGGAAAGGCATGATTATGGCAGTACCTGGAATTTCTCTTACGATATCCCTGGAGGAGACCTGTGTGAAAACAGATCACTCATTTGAGAAGAGAGACTAATACTTATTAAGCCTTCTTCAGAATGAGCTGCAGTACAGAGATATTACTTGTCACTAAGTGCCATTATCTTATTTTATTCATGGAGTTTGAAGAATTCAGAATACCTTCATAAATACAATGTATTTACCCAGAATTTTCTCATTCATATGGATGCCAAATATCTTATTTTATCCTTAGAGATTGATACATATTCAGGATTGTTAACAATGCAATGTATTACTGAAAATTTTCATATTTTTAGGAATTATTATTATTATTATTATTTTTATTTTATTTTATTATTTTTTTAAAGGACACGGGTATATTCTTAAGAATTCAGCGCAAGGGGAATATTTTCTTGTTCAAAAATTTTCATGGAGATTGACGGAAAAAAAAGATATGTTCTTGAGAATTCAGTGCCTTACAAAGAAATTTTCTAGTTCATAAGTGTGCCAATATCTCATATTTCTTGGAGGCTGGAGAAGTTCCTTTTTACCGAATTTCTTGCATTTCTCAATAAGAACGTCAATTAAAACATCTATTATTAT
The DNA here is from genome assembly GCA_037179515.1 of Halocaridina rubra. Taxonomy (NCBI): domain Eukaryota; kingdom Metazoa; phylum Arthropoda; class Malacostraca; order Decapoda; family Atyidae; genus Halocaridina; species Halocaridina rubra. The sequence continues at coordinate 28,487 of JAXCGZ010016990.1, forward strand.
CCCTTCACATATGACAAGTCATTACACTCTCCATCTCTGTTTCTCTTTATGTATTTTTCGTGCCCAGGCCCGACGAGGGCTGTTTTATTTTATTATTTTTTGGCCCGTCCTGGTGTCACAATCATAAAAAAAAGCATAACCACGATTAAAAGAAACGGGGAAACGCCAGTAACACAGGTTAACTTGCTAGATCTCTTAAATAACCTTATTTAACAAAAGCCAAACAAAGTTCGGACTTTTATGGAATAGATTTTGGCTTTTAATAGTAAAAAGTTCAGTTCAATCTCTCATTATCATTCATTCGGATAATAGTTAAATGGTAAGGTTTTCTTCCAATGTTGAAAGTTAACTTTATTTAGCAAATGTTCCGGGTTTACGTCACGGACTCCCTTTTCTACCAAGGGTTATTTAGCAAATATTAGGCAAAAGTTAGCAGGTCGGCGGATATGAGCTTGGTTCATACCAAAGGGAGTGATTAAGAGCGCTCTCTCGAAGGTGGTTTATGCTCTATCTCCGAGGGAGTGCCTTCGGGAATTGAACAAGAGTAGTAGCCCATATCAAGTCTGCAGGTTGAGTAAGCCAACCATTAGATGTGTGAAGTCAGTATTAAAACAGCAGTAGCTTCTTCAATAAGAACACCAAATTGATGCCTTTTAGACTTATCTTCGTAAAAAAAAAAGAAAAAAAAACTAGAGATTAATAAGTTATCGATGGGTTGACATTTGATCCAAGAACAACGGTTGTTTACGTTTTTCACAATTATGTAGATACTTCAAAAACCATCTTCTCATCACTGCCTGTGTACATGTACGCACACACGCAGACACACACACACACACACACATATATTTATCACACAAACCGTGAAAAAGAAGTTAAAGCTAATGAAATAAATATAAATTGGAAGAGCTCTACATACATACATACATACATACACGCGCACACACACATTGAGTATAAAAATGGAACCGACAGGAGACGCGAAGTTACGAGCTTAGGACTCTTTCCCGTAATCACAATTAGGTAATTACACACACATGCATACTTACACACGCACACGGATATATATAGATATATATATATATATATATATATATATATATATATATATATATATATATATATGTAATGTGATTTTTATCCAATTCCACTGAGAGCTGTTTTTGCCGTCATGTCGTGCGCAGTCTTTTTCAATTTCCTGTTAAAATATATTAAATACAATAACACGAAATTATTATAATATAAGTAATTTACGCGTATGGAAAAACAAGAAAAAAAGGAAAAAAAAAATAATATTTTTCTCCCTCCCCACAAAAAACTGCGAACTTATATAAACCAAAGGAAATTATATAACAAAAGGATGAATTACTGACAATAGGAGGAAATGCTAATTTAATCATTTGCTTGTAAAGGGGGGTTTACACGGTCAAACGGTTCGTCGAACGCGGTTCGACAGACAAGTGTTTGAAGTGATGTTCGAACGTGTAAACGGGGTATTTGGTTGTCGAACACGTTTGTCGAACGTGTTCGACAACCAAATACCCCGTTCACACGTTCGAACATCACTTCAAACACGTCTGTCGAACCGCGTTCGACGAACCGTTTGACCGTGTAAACCCCCCTTAAAGCAAAACGACAAACTAAAAAGAGAAAAAACTTCTAGATTATAAAGAAGAAGAAGAAGAAGAAGAAGAAAAAGAAGAAGAAGAAATAAATATGTAAACCAAAGGAAATAACATAAAACATACTAGAATTTTTGACAATAAATGGAAATGATAATTTATCTGCACGAGGACTATATGGCACAGAACTGTAAACAAAGCATACGAGATCTATACAGGTACACAAATTCCCTCGTCTACTATAAAGGCAATGGGATGCGCTCTCTCTGGAAAGCAATTTTCCGTGACAAATCAACGTAACAATTTAATATAAAAAAAAAATTCCATAACAAAAAAAGAATAAGATGTTTTTTTTTTTTTTCATTTAGAATATTACACGGCAAACATCTCGTTTTCTATGCGTAGTTTTCTCGTAATTTGGGGCAAAATATATATAACATTATATAGCTGAAGTCATACCAAAGATTCTTTATAATAATAATAATAATAATAATAATAATAATAATAATAATAATATATATATATATATATATATATATATATATATATATATATATATATATATATATATATATATATATATATATAAAATAAACCTTTATTACCATTATACAATGGGTATTCGTCAGCCGGAGCAAGCCCCAACCCACCCACGGTGGTGCCCAACCACAGCAGTAACCTGCCAGTAAACAGTTTAAACTCTCGGTCTTGGACGGGAACCGATCTTTCCACCTCGTGAATGCGAAGCCAGCGCGTTACCAGTGTACTAGCCAGATGTGTCAAGAACACTTTCATTCTCCTCTTTGCCTTTTTTTTTTTTTATTCTTCTTCTTCTTCTTTTCCTATTAAGTTGATTATCAACTTCAAGACCAATAACTCACCTTCAGAAAGAATGGAATCCTATCATAACATATTAGGGAACCACAGTAGCGCAGTGGTTAGAGCACGCGACTTGGAAAATGACAAACCCGAGTTCACGCCGATTGCAGGTAGTTAAAGAGGGCATCCAGCCTCAATCCCCCAGCTCCAACCTTTCTATGCCCATCCCCACTCGTATGGAGACTAACAGTGACATATATATATATATATATATATATATATATATATATATATATATATATATATATATATAAAAAATCATCGCTGTATTAAGACAGGAAAATAATCCAACCCCCCCCCCCCAATAATTTACTTGAAGCTAATCCAACCCCAGAGAAAGATCGAACCTGGGGCTATCACCAGCCCCAGGATGCATCAGGTAGATTTGGAATCAACTGAAGAAAAGGAACCTCAAAACTACCAGCTGGATATCCAGTATAATAATAAAAAGCTAATGGACTGTCAAACTAGCTAGGAAATGGAAATTTGACGGTTTTTTGGAGAAACAGCACATAACGATAGCCTATTTTTTTGCTCATGTTGATAATTTTATTACTATAACTGAGATGTGAAAAATAAAAAAAAAATACAACACTTGAGGGGACCCTCAATAGATATCCAAGCATAATGTGTGTGTGTGTGTGTGTGTGTGTGTGTGTGTGTGTGTGTGTGAGAGAGAGAGAGAGAGAGAGAGAGAGAGAGAGAGAGAGAGAGAGAGAGAGAGAGAGAGAGAGAGAGAGAGAGAGAGAGAGAGAGAAATGTTCTATGACAATGCATTAGCTAAACAAGGTGAAGATTGTAAACACATGACAATAGAAGATGAGGTACCTGTACCCATGGCCTTCCTAAGATGAAAAGCCTTCAACGTTCTTCTTCTTAGTATTGTAATTGAGACTTAATATTATGCATTTAGGACGAAAAAAATCTTCAGCATTTCAATGCAAGGAGAAAGAGAATCTTCTTCTTCTACATCTTTTCCCACTTTTATGTGGGGTCGATGTTAAGGAGAAAGAGAATCAAGGATAATTAGACGTAATTTAAAATTCGAGGCATCGTTGATGTGAGAATTAAAACGGTGAAAGAGACGGCGTAACAAGTCCGCTGAATTTCAAACTAGGATAATTGCTTTTAAATTTGAATATTCATGATGTTCATTCATAGTATATTCATTCTCCCCAGAGTGCTTTTTCTTGCGAGCACATGTATAGTACGAGTATGAGAAGAGAAATGTTGACATTTACCAAGCATTATACTTTTCATTTAAGTGCCCAAGACCGGGAGAGGTAACCCATAATAAGAGGTTATTAGAAACGTATTTGTGTACTTGTACAAAGCGTCTGACACAGACAGACAAACAAACACACACACATTGCATGAAAGAGTCCTCATATCTTTGTTAGTTATTGTTTGTATTCATTATTCTATCATTAGGCATTTAAAGATTATACATAAATATATATATATATATATATATATATATATATATATATATATATATATATATATATATATATATATATATATATATATATATATATATATATTCCCTCTGGTGTTTGCTTTTGTTAGTAAATATATTGCTATAGTGGCCGCCATGGCCGGGTGATAAAGTACGACTCTGATTCGTCAGATCGCCAGTTCGAGACCCGCCACGGTCTGTGAATAGGAAAGGCATTCACTCAAGGAACTGGTCACACTCTGCCAAAACTAAATTTCTTCGAAAGGGGGCACTGTCATAACCCTTCCCAGAAAAAAAGAGTCCTTGACGTAAAACCGAATAAGTAAATGTTCTGCATAAGTTTTGATAAATAAATGAATGTCATGAAAAAAATATTTTCTCAACACTTCCAAAAATCATTCACAACTAGATATATTTGAATGATTCTCAGTGATATATACATATAAAGCCGCATTCACACCAAATTGGCACGTCGCACGTGGCATGCCACATGACACGCCAAGTTGAAAACGAACATCCGGAAATATATGAAACCATTCACATAAAAGTGGCGTGGCACATGGGACGTGTCACGCCACTTGTGTGAAAGGTATCATATACTTCCGGATGTTCGTTTTCAACTGGCGTGCCACGTGCCACTTTGGTGTGAAAGAGGCCTAAGACTAACCTAACCTAAAAATGGAACTTTAAAGCAATTCTTTTCTACCAATGAGTCCCTTATTTGTATAAATCTTCTGGGATCAAACCTCGTTCAGTTTATCCAAGCTTTAATTTGTATATTAATACCGATTTCTTAATAAATATATATATATATATATATATATATATATATATATATATATATATATATATATATACATATATATATATATATATATATATATATATATATATATATATATATATATATATATATATATATATAACACACATTTTGAAAAGAACTAGTCTTACAAAAAAATCTTTGAAATGGACAGGTCACTGGTACAAGAAAATCTTATTTCATGCTTTACGTAACAGCTAATGATGCTTCACTAATGGAGCAAAGAGACCCAATAATCCCCTCCACGAATTCGGGATACCTTTTTTCCTACAAATCTTCTTAATATGAGACTAATTTTCAGTACATGTTTTTCGTCTTCATGTAAATAACTAATCATATAGTACAAAAAAAAAATCTCTTGACTCATTTCATACCAAACAGTTAACGTTGTTTCAATAACAGTGCAAATAAAGGCCAAGAAGAGCAGTGATCCCACACACGCCTCAGAGTACTTGCTATTTACTTGCTTCGTCTATGACAACATGACCCCAACGTGTAAAACAGAACAGAACAGCTAATGATGCCTCCAAAACTGTGAAAATATATGGCAAATGTGAACACAACAGCTAATGATGCCTCCATAACTGTGAAAATATATGGCAAAGTGAACACAACACCTAATGATGCCTCCATAACTGTGAAAATAAATGGCAAATGTGAACACAACAGCTAATGATGCCTCCATAACTGTGAAAATAAATGGAAAAGTGAACACAACACCTAATGATGCCTCAAATAACTGTGAAAATAAATGACAAATGTGATGATCTCTTCAACGAATTGGAATTCGCGTTCTTCTTCTTCACTAAAAGACAAGTCGTCAGTACAGGAATCAAGCTTTAATCCTATTCATGCCTAAGTGATCAGTTAGCGTTGATTCAAAGTATCTATAGAACGCTAAAGAGCTAGGATCCCATATACGAACTGGGAAGACTTGATTCGATCCCCTTCAAATCTTGGCTCTTTATTTTTTTCAAACTTAACATATCCGGAAACATTTCTTAAAAAAAAATCTTGACTTTTTATTTTCAAACCCAACATATCCGTTAACATTTCTTATATATATATATATATATATATATATATATATATATATATATATATATATATATATATATATATATATATATATATATATATATATATATATATATAAACACACACACACGGTAGATATTAAGTCAAAAGATCAATTATCATTTTACAAGCTATGGGGAATACTGTTTTGCTTCTCGTCACCTGAGTCAAGATGACCATATATCATACCTAAAGAAACAGATCGTGATACTTCAATCACGGCACAAATGATCAATGATCCCATTCACGAATTGAGATTATGTACTTTCCTTGTTTTCACTTGAGTGACTAGTAGTCAGTCCAAGAATCAATTTTTTTTTTTTTAGATTCTCCACCCACGGATTGGTGGAACACGTCATGGAAGACCCATAGGGCGGTCGCCAGCTGGCACAGGCCCAACCCCCCCACAGTGGTGCCCAGCCACAGCAGTAACCTCCCCAGTCAACAACTTAAACTCTCTTGCCTGGACGAGGCGCGACCCCTCGACCTCGCAAATGCGAGGCCAGCACGTGACCACTGTACTAGCCAGGAGGCTGAATTAGATCTTGATTTCCTTCATACCTTACGCATGCATAGCTCAAGTTGAAAATAATGACCAAAGACCAATGATGGCAAAACAAGAAATGGGAATACTTGATTTTTCTTTCCTCTTAAATCAACATGACCTTATGTCCTACTATCGCCTTCTGCTTGACAGGGGCATACCTGGACTCAACTCAACCTTTACTGTTAATGACATGAAGCGCAAGTCATCTATTTACCGCTATGCAGGAGTGATATTAAAATACATGAGGTACCAGTGAATAATCGCCTTAACACACATACACACAAACAAACAAACTTGTGCATATAAAAAGAAAAACATTAAAAGGAAATATCACAAAGTTTATGAAAATATACTAACAAAATGTAATTATATAAAAAAAAATATACATGCATGCACGCGAATGCTAAGAGGACGATGTATGATTTTAACATCATAATGTGAAAAATACACACATGTATACATATAATATCAGTGGCACTGAGTGCCAGGAAATAAATCCCAATAGTACTTCACACAAACACAAAAAAAAAACTTTAAGAGAACTCACAACCATTATAATAACTCATTTAGTCAACGCTATTATTCAATCTTAAAAAAAAAAAAAACACACACGTGCAAACAAAACTATCGATGGCAAAAGTATGATGTTTCTTGGTGAATCAATGATTCGGTTTTATGTCACGGACTCCCTTTTTCTACCAAGGGCTAGGAAGATTGCCTTCTTGGGAAGTATTTGTTTTGGCAATGTAATCGTCACCCTGAGTGCATGCCCTTGCTAACCTCAGACCGTGTATATATATATATATATATATATATATATATATATATATATATATATATATATATATATATATATATATATATATATATATAGATAGACAGCTCAATAGATAATCAGATAGAAATAGGGATGCCTCAAAGTATATAAAAATTATACTCTTTCAATCGCTTCTCAACCCCACTCGTGAATTATTTAATAATTTATTTCAAACCATTGATCAACAGGCATTTGCAGAGGTCATACAAAACTATCCTATATGTAAATATGTAATATATAATTGCCCCAATAGAAAAAAAGGGAAAAATATTACAAGTGCACAAAAATCTACGGATACTGCACACCATTTTTTGCACCAATAAATAGTACAATAATGAAAATATATATCTAAAATAGGGAAATCCTATAGACCTAATATAAAACCTATATAAATAGATGCACATGCACGATCAAAGAATTATTTCACTATCTATTTAACAGAACTGGCAAACACGTGGTAGGCTGGCCCACGGCATAGGCCTCCCGTTGTGATACTACAGCTGAACGGTTTTTTGGACTTAAATAAGACTGTCCAGGACGGTTCGATGTTAACGCTTCCTTTAGTTAGGGTTCTTTTTCTATGCCTACCTCAACACCTAATATTCTCAGATATTCGTTAAACATCTCTTATTATCCCTTCACATATGAGAAGTCACAATACTTCCCCTCTGTTTCTAAGTTTTCGTCGTGCCCAGGCCCGATGAGGGTAGATTTATTTCTTTTTTTGGCTTGTCCTGGCGTCACAATCATAAAAAAAAATTCATATAATTCAAATACAATCATTTACAATTTGAATGAAATAATTAATAAATATATAAATATATATATTTTTTCTTTTTTACTTTACAGCAAAAGTAAATTCGCATATTTACAACAGTCACTTACATATTAAATTTCTAACCCTTCCCCCTAAAAAAATCTACATTAAACACATAAAAGATAACAAAATTATTCCGTCTACTCTATTACAGCAAATACAATTTAATACATTCAAATACATTCATTACCATTCTGAGTTCTTTTTCTTTTGACACTTTAAAGTACCTCACCATAGTATTGCCAAAACTTTACATATCATTCATACATTTTAGCACATGCCATGTGTTCAGTGCACAGAATTAGTTTTCAACGGCAACTGTCAAAGGAAGACGAAAATACAAGGAAGAAACGGCCAAGAGATTATGTCATGTTTCAATGACGAATTCCTAGTACCAGCAGCTGACACAAGGTAAAAATATAAATTACACTAATGTGTGTGCATAAGTGTGTGTGCGTGCGTGGGCACGGCGTGTGTTTTGTATATATATATATATATATATATATATATATATATATATATATATATATATATATATATATATATATATATATATATATATATATATATATATATATATATAACATGTTTTTATTGCTATAAGTATATTATACATAACATTACTTTTGTCGCTTCTGCAATATTAGTATTAAATTTTTCAATTTACATTATAAAAGAATAACTCTTAATTTAAAGCCGCGATTGGAACCGGAACAGAGTCGAGCTGCCTTGCTTCCAACGTGGCTACATAAGAGACAGTGATTAATGTCACGTCACCTTGAATTACGGTAAAGCTGTATCTGCAGTTACACACAAACAAGCTGAGAGACAAACTGATAGATAGATAGACACAGAAATACACACACACACACAGTTACACAATACTAGAGATAACTTCTTTTTCAATTTTTTTTATTAATATGGGAATATCATCTTTTGGCAAAATAAAAACACATTATAATATATATATTATATACGAAAAATATTAGTTACCAGAAATAACAATAACAATAATAATAATAATAATTATAACAGTAAGTTTCCTTAAGCATATACTCATTACAGAGGTACTAAAATAATAGAAGTACCGAAGTACAGTACTAATTTGCCGACTTTATACTCTCTCTCTCTCTCTCTCTCTCTCTCTCTCTCTCTCTCTCTCTCTCTCTTTTCATTGAAATTTATTTTAAAGTAATTAACTTTCTGACCTTATTACGATAAATATATTCCCTACCTTAAGGACTGATCTAATCTCAAAACAGTTCAAATTATCAATTACATAACGTAAGAGGAATAAAATGTACATTGACCTTATAATGAATATTATAAACCAGTCATTTTCTTAATTAAAGAGTCAATTAATTAATTACCTGTAACATCAATCTAACAATCTTTCTTATCTTATCAGACATGCCAGAGAATTACTCAGAAAGTTTGTTTTATTGAAGGAAGAGAAATATCTTATATATATATATATATATATATATATATATATATATATATATATATATATATATATATATATATATATATATATATATATATATGTGTGTGTGTGTGTGTGTGTGTGTATACACATACATACACCAAGGGCCAAATTACTACCTTATAACGGGACGGACGAGTCAAAGCAGATATTAATATTCTTCTCCAAACGTGTCACCAATCTCATCCCCATGTGCCATGTGCGAGTGCACGTGGCACATGGGACGTGTCACGCCACTTCTGTGTGAAAGGTTTCATATATTTCCAGATGTTCGTTTTCAACTGGCGTGCCACGTGACATGCCAAATGCGACGTGCCACTTTGATGTGAAAGCGGCCTAAGTTGACTCTAGAAACTTCAACCAGAAATCATATATAAATGGAAAAAATAATACCCGGCCATCAGTAAGCTAGATAAAAAGGACCCTGAATTCTGCGCATCTGCCATCTCTTGATATTTTATGAACACGCATCAACAGTCACTGATTATTTTATGATCTCCACGCAACACCCGTCACTTGGTATTTTATGAACTCACGGACCACCCGTCACTGAGTATTTTATGACCTCCATGCATCAGAGGTCAAGGGTATTTTATGCCCTTCATGCAACACAGGTAAACGGATATGTTATGAAGACAACATTAACATTCACTGCATATTTTATGACCTCCATGCACCAAAAATCACATACAGATAATTTATAAACTGAATGCCAATAGCCATTACGGGGGGTGCGCAGTGGTTAGAACACTCGATGAAGGAATTAACAAACTCCATGATGTTAGGGTCTCTAGTAGTCGCCGTGGCTCAAGCGGTAGCGTCCGCGACTCTGAGGCGTCAGGTCGAGGGTTCGCGCCCCGTCACGGTCTGAGGTTAGCAAGGGCATGCACTCAGGGTAATGATTACATCTGCCAAAACAAGCCATTCGCAAGAAGGCAACCGTCCTAGCCCTTGGTAGAAAAGGGAGTCCGTGACGTAAAACCGCAACAAACAACAAACATGATGTTAGGGTCTCTCCAACCTATGTTTTTCCCCCCATTCGAGGGGTGGACAGTGACAAGAAGTGGCAAACAAGTACACAAAAACTTTTTCCATCTCGAGACAAAAATTGGTTTGACTTTTGTTTTCGAGTTGAATTATCGCAACAATCATGAACACTAGTTCGAAAACGGAGACTCCTGAAATAACTCACCCTTTTATTATTATTATTATTATTATTATTATTATTATTATTATTATTATTATTCTAGTCACTGTGGCTCAAGCGGTAGCGTCCGCGACTTTGAGGAGTCAGGTCGAGGGTTCGCGTCACGCCACGGCTGAGGTTAACAAGGGCATGCACCCAGGGTAACGAATACATCTGCCAAAAAGTCCTTCGCAAGATGGCTACCGTTCTAGCCCTTGCTAGAAAAGGGAGTCCGTGACGTAATACACGCTTTTATTATTATTATTATTACTATTATTATTATCCAAAGCTGAACCCATTAAATACCAGATTCGTATACACATGTCCAATTTAATACCATTCCGTTTCATTTTCGCTGAAACAAATCATGTTTTATAAACAGTATTCCTGGTATTATTTTTGATGAAATATTGAGTTCATGGAGCGTAGTTATCGTGGCTCAAGCAGTACCGCCAGCGACTTTTAGGCGTCAGGTCGAGGGTTCGCGCCCCGCCAGGGTCTGAAGTTAGCAAGGGCATGCACTCAGGGAATTGATTACATCTGCCAAAACAAGTCCTTCGCAAGAAGGCAACCGTCCTAGCCCTTGGTAGAAAAGGGAGTCCATGACGTAAAACACGCTTTTATTATTATTACTATTATGGGTAGTCTACGTGGCAAAATGGTAGCGTCTGCGACTCTGAGGCGTCAGGTGGGGGGTTCGCGCCCCGACACGGTCTGAGGTTAGCAAGGGCATGCACTCAGGGTAACGATTACATCTGCCAAAACAAGTCCTTCGCAAGAAGGCAACCGTCCTAGCCCTTGGTAGAAAAAGGAGTCCATGACGTAAAACAAGAATATTGAGTTCATGAAGCCCAACCCAGTTCATTTATTAACTTTATCTCCCTTATCTGTGACAAATGATCGACGATTTTTTTTTTGCGGGAAGTATTTTGAAAGTGTAATCTGATAAGATGTTCAACAGACCTTTGATCAACTTTTATAATTATAAATTATCACGATGATTTACAAATTCAGTAAGAGATTTATTATTATTATTATTATTATTGGTGGTGGTGGTAGTAGTAGTAGTAGTAGTATTAGTGCTGGTGGTCGTAGTAATAATAGTAGCAGTAGCGGTAGCAGTAATTCCTTGACGCACTATAGAGCTAATATTGATGAGATGGGCTGAATTGGTTTCTGGTGAAAAGTTGTGCTCATTGAAATAATCTCGTGAGTCCAATATAAGTGAGGTCTTCCTCTTGAAGGTCTCAGCAAACCAATATATCAATTACCTTCATGAGTACAATAGGACATCGTAAATTAAGTATTTTTCTCCAACAAAGAGACTATCTCAACCATAATGACATTCATGAATATACAACTACGAATTATGTATAGAAAATCATGTATTATATTTAACAAGAAGGCAAACTACAAGTATTACATTGATTTTCATGAATACAACAGACAAGATCAAATGACATATAGAACAAAATACAAGTGTGGATGTGTGTGTGTGTGTGTGTGTGTGTGTGTGTGTGTGTGTGTGTGTGTGTGTGTGTGTGTGTGTGTGTGCGTGCGCGCGCGCTTTTTTTTTTTTTTTTAATCCCTTCAATGAGACGCTATCAGGTTAACACAAACATACGCTTATCTATATAAACACAGTAATGACAATTACTCCCTATAATTTCTAAATACCCCATTTCGTGACATCCGATATTGCCCTGTATCCAACAATTAGGTCAATTAAGATTAGACAAAAAGCGACCTCAACGTGACCTTGAATCATCACGTTTTATGACATCGTAAATAATTAAATGAAGTCAATTTGCTTCTTAAATCTGTATATCCGAATAAACTGTACATACAGACGTCATCGTGGGTCAACGGTAGCGTCCGCGACTTTGAAGGTGTCAGGGCGAGGGTTCGCGCCCCATCACGGTCTGAGGTTAGCAAGGGCATGCACTCAGGGTAACGATTACATCTGCCAAAACAAGCCCTTCGTAAGAAGGCAACCGTCCTAGTCCTTGGAAGAAAAGGGAGTCCGTGACGTAAAACCGGAACAACTGACGTACCTAGAACGTCTTTAAAGAAAACTCGGCGATTTTATAAATATAAACTCTGAAAATTTATCCATCCTGTATAAGTGAGAGAAATGTGTATTCAGACTCAGAAAATGATTCGGTTTTTACATAACGGGCTCCCTTTTTCTACTAAGGACTAGGACGGTTGCCTTCTTGCGAAGGACTTGTTCTGGCAGATGTAATCGTTACCCTGAGTGTATGCCGTGACTGCCACTTGCGTGTTCTACGTTCGATGTTTGGGTTTAGATATTAAGCATTGAATCAATAACTCATTTTCGGGAGAGAAATTGCGATGCCAGTCGCATCTGTTCCGGTCTATCCAAGGACGCTGTCTATCCATTCATCGATCACCTATCACTAAAATCAATAGGAGTGATGTTCGCTCTATAAGGTCAAAGAGTACATAACAATATAAAAATGAAGAGAAGAGGTTAGGAAGAAAACTGCAAATAAAACGATAATGAAAAGGCGAAGATGATATTTAGAAAAAATAACATAATAATAGATGTAAGAAAAGGAAATACGAAGAGCTCAAAAAGAAAAAGCGTGTATGTAGAATAATAATAATAATAATAATAATAATAATAATAATTATAATAATAAACCTTTATTTCCATTACAATACAATGGGTATTCGTCAGCCGGGGCAAGCTCCAACCCCCCACTGTGGTGCCCAACCACAGCAGTACCTGCCCGGAAACAGCTTAAACTCTCGGTCTTGGACGGGAACCGATCTTTCGACCTCGTGAATGCGAAGCCAGCGCGTTACCACTGTACTAGCCAGCAAGCCAGAAGGATCTAAAGAGTATATGGAACAGATAAGGAAAGAGTGAGAGAGGGATGAGAGGGAAAACGAAACAAAACAGAGAACTAAATAATGATTTGTAGAGAGGGAAAATTTATGTAGTCACCGTGGCTCAAGCGGTAGCGTCCGCGACTCTGAGGGATTAGGTCGAGGGTTCGCGCCTCGTCACGGTCTGAGGTTAGCAAGGGCATGCACTCAGGGTAACGATTACATCTACCAAAACAAGTCCTTCGCAAGAAGGCAACCGTCCTAGCCCTTGGTAGAAAAGGGAGTCCGTGACGTAAAACCGAAACACCAACAACAAGAGAGGGAATATGTATAACATAGAGAAAAATAAATAATGATATGTACTAATAAGAAAACGCCCTTAATACGAATAAGGAAAAAAGATTCTACTCTTTATAGAATCTCTATGATATTTGCATATAGAGTT
>JAXCGZ010016990.1:47500-50000 GCA_037179515.1 Halocaridina rubra
AACACCATCACGTGTGCTTCCCTGGCTTTTAAGGTTCTCATTTCCATTCCAAACAAAAATGCAAAGACTTTGCACCTTTTTATGGACAGCGTTTCTAAATTATATATAGGGTCACTGTTTTTCACTGGACTTTTGAAGACAAGCTTTGGTTCTGCCTCTGAGTCTCAAGATCGGATGGACTTCCTGAGCCAATTCTCCACTGGCCCAGTCTTCAAACAGTTACTTCAGTGAACTGACGTGGCTTCCCCATTGGCTGGATTTCGCAGAGAAACTGTAAACTCCTCACATCTTTAGGCCTATACCGCAGCAAAGCTAAGAAGTGGTACACACAAAATCCTATTTCGACTTATGACCAAAGATAAAATAATTTTTACTCTTTTATGTGTCATTACTCATCCCCATTCGGATGGGGGTGGACATAGACAGGCTGGAGTTAAGGAATTAAAGCAGGATACCCTTTCTAACGACCCGCGGTGAGCTCAAACCGAATTTGTCACTGCACAAGTCGAGAGAGCCACTGAGCTCCCGCGGGCCCCTAGACTTAACAGGAAATAGACTACAACACTATTACTAGGGTAATAAACTCATTAAGCATGCCCAGTGCACAGCAATGCGTGGGCAGGATGTCCCACAATGACCCGTTCGGTGGGCAAATTAGGAAATGCCCCGATTGCTGCCAATCCCATGAAAGTCGCAAGTCATATATTGTAATTGCTCAGACACGGGGACTTACATATGCAGCAACTCAGTATATCTCGCTGATATGCACCCGTTTTATGATATATATATTTTCCATATTTTTTTTTATTTGTTTTATGTAGCTTCCGGGGATTTGGAATATTTTTTTGGGGGGGGAGGAGAGCCAGGGGGAAGAGAACGGTGAAAGAAAACCATCACTTGGACTTTCAAGTTCTATCGAAGAGAAGTTGTACGAACCAAGTTTAGAAGTCGAACTCCCAACCTCCTGAATGAAAATAAAAACGCTATGAAAGAGTTATTCAGCTATTTGATATCATTGCCATAATTAGATAGGTAACGTCATACACAGAGATATGATTAAGCAACAGAAAGAGACAGATAATGTATACTGTATTTCTAAAAGTAACGTCAATCCTACCCAATAATAGTGGATCAAGTTCTCTCACAAGGGAACAAGTTCTATTCTTGCAAAAAAAAATAAATTTAATGACACTCGAGCATTCACTTCGTCTCTCTAACATAAACTACATATTGCATTAGTTTCCAAACTAATGCAATATGTACAAATACATAATATATATATATATATATATATATATATATATATATATATATATATATAATATATATATATATATATATATATATATATATATATATATATATATATATATATATATATATATATATATATATATATATATTTAACGAGAGTGATGAAGGCGTTCCACATACGATCATTGCACTTCATCAACATAATACAACCGGATGCATATTGTAATTAATTAGTTTCCAAATATCACATACAAGTTACCATTGTTACAAACAAGTATATTATCTGCTCAAGTTGGTAAAGAAAGCCAGTCTTGTCTAAGTTTGTAAAGAATTTCTCTCTCTCTCTTGCTTGTCAACCCATGTAGGGCATGTGCTCGCGGTTTCGTGCAAAGTGAGACACCAGTTCACTAACTAGGATACATTTACATTAATGAATACCCAGAGAAAGATAATAACACTCTCATCAAATTACAAATAGCATACGTAACCTGGAATAGGCAAAAATACATCCATTTCGTTTGTGCCAAAGATTTTTTCGTACAGATGTTAATTCAATACAATGGCCCGATTTCTTAAACAGTGTAAACCTAGGATACCATATTGTTAGTTAGCTAGACACACAAATGAATTTCATAAACGCATCTGACGCGGTTGTGTATGGCTAGGATCCCGTACGGTATCCTAGCCATACACAGGTAGTACAACTATATAAAATCTATTTTATAATTACCTAAAAGATGTTTTTATATGAAACTTATAAACAGAGATATAGAGCACGAGATCTCGTAAGGTTGAGTAATCCCAAGAAATTATATATCCCCGTAAACTGTTAGATCAGCAGGGAGTTTACTCTTTTTTACAAGATCCGGAGTACGTACTGGCTATACGTGGACACAACTCCATATTAACGGTATCGAATCATCATGTGTGCGCCATAAAAGCTTCTAATATATTCGTATGAAACTACTTCTCAAGTGGTGCAGAAAACGCTCTACGCTTTAAAAACAGACTTAGCATGCCAGGGGAGTAATAGAATCCTGATACGACTCATTCTAACGATATTAAAATATCACTTTCGAATATACTTTCTATGTTGCTGTCATAAATGGCTTAAGAATGGGGATTCAATCCTCTATAAAGAGCGAACTTCGGCAATAGAGATTCGAGATAAAGGATCGCGAACGTGTTAACACTTACAAACTCTATATTTTTCGACCAATAAATTATAGTAAAAGACTTCAATTCC
>JAXCGZ010016990.1:55000-97500 GCA_037179515.1 Halocaridina rubra
CAAATTTCTTAAGGAATAATAGATTTTAAATACTATATCAATAAACAAGTCACTTGCATCCCTCCTTCACTGAGGAGGCCGCGTAACAATCGCCAAGCGGCCTCATCTCACAGGTACTGCATGGAGATTTGGAGCAGAGATTGCTTCATTCCATTCACCTCCAGACTCTGGAACTTTTCCTCTTTCTGTTTTTTCCTAATTCCCATAACCTATTTTCCTTCAAAATGCAGATCTATCTTTATCTCAGGGCCTAATCTTGCCATATCTCTATCTCCTCAATACTTCGACTATTCTTTCAGTCTGTCCTTTTCCTATCGTGCATCATTCCCTTATTTCTGCCTTGTTGTTAACCTTCAACTTTTCTTTACGTCTGAATGTTTTCTTCATTCCCAGGCCTGATGAGACAAATTTTCTTGCCTGGTACGGTGTCATATTCATTAAAAAAGAGAAAAATCATTACAAGTTTCATCTGCACACGTAGAAGACATTTTTTAACATGCCTTAATTTACTCTTTTCAGGTTGCAGCCATACCACCACCTTTAATTTTACCATCTATGATAGAAATACTTTTCCAAGGAGCTTCTCTAGCTTCCTTTTCAATACAGTATACTTTACTATAATTACAATAAAACAGATCCCAACTATTCAAAATCTTTTCCCTTTTCTATTCTCAAGCTGCAAATACATAAACAGGTTCAATTTCCTATCTAAGTCCAGTAATATCTAAGTTGTTCTTTTCCCGCCTTACATAGGAAATCAAAGTACTATTACTATAATTCCCTGTAAGCATTCTGTTATTCAAGACAATGTAACATTCAACCAAAATCTATTGAAGTTCCTTATTTTACTGCAATTAACACCAATAGCATCAGCGTAAAACACTTACGAAACAGCATATTACTATCATTAAAACTGTTTAGTACCAACGTTTACACCATGGACTTTATATCTATAAGATTAAGACTGGTTTAGTTTCAACATTTACAACCATGGGTTTTAGATGACTCCTATCCCTACAAGATTCAAAACAACCACATCTGCATTGCACACCATTGTCTGACTTCTTCATGAATGTCAAAAGCATTACTGTTCTCTCGCTTTTGTTCCTACTCTTCCCCTTCTTAATTACTGAAAATCTATAAAGGTCTTATCTATCCTTGCTTAGAATATTGCTTTCTCATATGGGGTGCTTCTTCTTATACTTATTTCCTTGATAGGGTTGAATTTAAGGCAATCAAATTCATTATTGCACCTTCTCTTACTTCTAACCTAGAGTCTCTTTCTCTTCGACGGAAGGTATCATCTCTACCATTTTTCCATCGCTGCTCTGAAGAGTTGGCGAGTTGCAACCCTCCCCCATTGGAGAGACTGTGTAACACATGCCAGGCATCATCATCACAGAGGTACTGTGTGGAGATTTGTAGCTTCGAGGATTAATCTGTGCAGTGACTACTATTTTCCTTCCACCTCCAGACTCTGGCACTCTCTCCCTCCTTGTCTTTCCTAACTCTTATAACACTTCTTCCTTCAAAGCTTATCTAACATCATCTCAGAGCCTAATCCTGGCATTTTTCTAGGTGTTGCTTACTTTGACGAATTTTTTCAGTTTGGCCTTTTTCTACTGATTGTCAGGCTATTGTTTCTGCCTTGTCCTTAAGCTGTTACTTTTTCTTCATCGCAAGACTTTTCTTGATGGCCAGGTTTGATGAGGGCCCTATTGCTTGTCTGTTCCAGTGTCAAACTAAAAACAAAAATATTATTCATTCCAGAAAAACACCTAAAATTCATGAGAGCTCCCTTTTAAAAGGTTTTAATTCCTTTCAAAAGCTATTCTATAGCTCCACTATTTAACAAAGAAATTTGGCCCATTATATGCCTAAAAATCCTTAAAAAAAGAATGAAGTAGAAGGGTTCATCTTTAATATGTAATTCAAAACTAATATAGAGTTTACAGACTCTTCGTTATTCCTTATTCAGCTCTCAAGCAACTTAACTTCAGTCATTCCATCGGTATCTGTTAAATCAAAAAGCTAACTACCCTAAAACCTTCATAACTCTACCTTATCTTTAATGCCCATTTACACATACAGTAATGACACTGTAACAAACTAATAAAATTATCAGAGACCCTGTTTCCAAGTGCTAATTAAAATACATCCTCTATGTTACAGCAAAGTTGTACATATTCAACGTTCAGACGTAATACCATATATTGCAGAAATTTCTCTCGCTTAAATATACTGAAAACTTCAGTTATATCCATTTTTATCACTGGTCCTTGATCCCATTAAATGTTCTTCTTAACAACTAATTCTCATCAGGAGCAAAAATTGTTCCGAACCCTTTCTCCCTTGCCATTCACTTCCTCCTACAAAGAAACTAGAAGGCCAAAACGTCCTTATATATAACGGCTGAATCTTTACATCTTTAAGTCGATTATCTTCTTTTGCTTAATACAGAATAAGTTATTCTCTTCATTACCAACTATCCAATTCTATATAGTCAGCTCATTTCACAAAGCATTCCAGTAAGTTCTAAATAAATTCTATTACTGCATTAAATACACGCCACATATAGTAGCATTTTTCTTAATCTGTATTTTCACACTACAATGGTGATAGGATCACATCAATCTTGAGAGCTGAAAGGAACAGACTAAGGGATTGAGTTAATGTGTAAAGATACAGCATAGCATCTATCAAAGTGTTATTATTGGTTCCTCGTCTCTCTCAATGTCAAAAGAAATTAAGGTTTTTAACGAATATTAATCACGTCTGGTGTGGAGTGGATAAAACATAAAATTTTTGCTATAAAGCCGTTTGTTATTATAAAAAATCTAAAAGTTAACTTGATTAAAGAACAAATGAGTAAGCAGTTCACACCAAGAGAATAGTTTTAAACATTATTTTGATAACGATAGCTAAAAAATGAATAATGTGGAAAGCTTCGAGATTTATTATTGTGGCAAGATGCTTATTAATATACTAAGTTTGAGACAAAAAATAGTTGACAACAAATAGTTCTCAACAAGAGTACACCTGAAGATAACAAGTTATACTAAAAATACATTTATGAAGGGATATTGAGACTTGAGAATGCCTTCTCCAATAAATGAATTCTGTTGTCAGAATTAATTTTGATTTGTTTTTATACTTTACATACGTTGGTATGGAAAACGAGTCTTAACTCATAATGTCATGGGAACTTCAATTTAATATATCGTTCAAAACTACAAGCATAAGTTGATAGTTAAAAAAGAGAAATAATGATTCTAAAGATGATATAAGTATGGCTGTCCCTCGTATTACGCTGTCAACTGCTTACTCCGCTCCCTGTGAACGTAAAAATTTGAGTATGCTCAAACCCTTATACTGTACAAGGATATGTTCATGCCCTATAAACAGTGTCAATACTTTGCACATGAACTATTCCCAACATTCTATATACAGACATACCTTGCCTCACGTCATTATTTCATTTCAAGATCCACGACTTATGTCGAAAAACAACTTAAGTCAAATATATCCTCTACAAACAACTTAGACCCCCTATCATTCCATATATACAAGTTGATAAATAATTTAAGTCAAATATGCCCTTTACAAACAACTTAGACCCCCTATCATACCATATATGCAAGTTGATAAATAAGTTAAGTCAAATATGCCTTTTACAAACAACCTAAACCTCCTATATATGTAATCCCATAATGTCACTAAAACAATAACATTATTCAATAAATAATATTTTCATTATCTCTTTATTAAATATACAGTGCAGCACACATTCTGTTTAATGTTAATATGGAGAAAATAATTATAATCACCTCACTGCTTAAACCTCTTAACGTACTAACCCGAGATATCTCGTGGACTATTTGCTAAAAAGACTGGAACAAGATGTCTCGTAAAGAGGTTAAATGCTAATTTATAACTAATACGAAATATCTCATTATCCAAAGTGTTGTTTTCGGCTTCTACGAAGTATCTCGTGTTATTGTACGTCTGGCATTAGAGCTTGCTGCTGTTTTAGTGTGTTACAAAATATGTTTGTACACCTCCATACGACATATCTTGTGATAGACCAAACTGTGTGTACATCTTCTACGAGATAACTCATAATAGACCAAAAATAAGCCATCAAGTTGAGTGTTTACTAATCATTTATTCTTATATAATTAATAATTATTTTGAGTTTAAATTAAAATTTAATGTGTCTAAACATCTTATATTTTCAATTAATTAAATGAAAAAAAATTAGATACAGTTGGACATGCAATATTTAATAAAATTAATCTGTTAAGGGGCTAAATTATGCGTACAGGGGGGTCCTCGACTTACGTCAAGAGTTCTGCTCATGAAATATGATCTAACCCGAATTTCAATGTAAGTCGGAACACACCTATATGAGCACCTATGCTAATGCAGTAGTAACACTCCCTTTTCAAGCATTTCACTATCTTTAATTTCACTTCCATGGTGATGGCTTTCTTTTTTTTTCTTTTTTTCGAAGCACTGCTATCAGAAGAATCTGCTTTAGGCTTGGGAGATAATACAGGCCAAAAATAACCAAAGAAGACACAAAATGGTTCATGGGATATGCGCTGTAACCACAAAACATTGTAACTTGAGGACAGTGCAAACAGAGGACAATTGTATAAGATTTAAAGTGTCAAATTAATATCATATGTCTATTCATTTTATATATGTAGATTCTCTAGGCCTGAATTTCTGTATCAACTAACACCAATAATCTATAGAGTAAGCTTGCTAAAATATCCTACTGACACATTTAAGCAACTTGCTGCGAAATATATATTCATCCGTAATTGGAATGATATGATTTATCTGTTGTACATCACATTTTGATAAAGCACCATCAATCTGAGCTGTGCAAAAGAGAAGGTTTCCATTACTAGTGTAGATGGGGAGTTTGTTACCAGCCTGGAGTTTGGGTGCAGCATGAAGAGTGATTCCACTTTATCAACTCTTTCTTTTAATGGGGTGAACTAACCTAAAACTTCTGCTGTAGTATGATCCTAAACTAACCAGGTAATTAGCAAAACACACCAACAGCACACATTATTAACATTAGTAGAAGTCACACTTCAATGGCACCATGAGATGAAAATTCTGAATAATATTAAATCTGTTTGGAATTCTAGGAGTTATATGCATACATGAATCCATGTTGTGAGTTCATACGAAGAGATCCGGGACCAAGACAACTGTTAGGTGTTAGGAGAGGGCATTTAGCCTTAATTCCCCAGCTCCAATCAGTGTCCACCCCCATAACTGGTACTATTGGCATTACAAACAGTTTATGGTTTAGTGTACCGGTGCTACTGCGTTCACACTTTAAAAAAAGCTTTCCTTCTAAACATTGTTAAATATAAACCAAAGAGAACTGGGAGGCTCCAATTTCTCTTCGAGGCTCAAGCGACGTAGCTTTTGACCCCATTCACAATCATACAACATATATTATAAAAAAGAATCTACTTTCACAACAGAGTGAAATGAAAATACAAAATAACGTAACATTATCTAAAATTACTAAAAACAATATTAATTTCGATTATAAACATGTTTCTTAGAAGGGGTCAACTAAACTAAAACCTATATGGGGGTGTGAAAGTAAAATATATCAAAAATATATACCAAACTGATAAATAACGAGCCTTTACTTTTCATATTTACAACCAATAATCAAATCCCTTCTTGTTTTGGGTTATGGAAATGACGTTACTAAGTAGGGATGTATTTTTTCCTGGTTGCCAATGCT
This sequence comes from Halocaridina rubra, assembly GCA_037179515.1. NCBI lineage: Eukaryota > Metazoa > Arthropoda > Malacostraca > Decapoda > Atyidae > Halocaridina > Halocaridina rubra. Next base: position 60,783 of record JAXCGZ010016990.1, read on the forward strand.
GCCATGGGAAACTTTTATACGGCAAAAATTTTTTCCTGGTTGCCGAAGCTACCGTCGGAAACTTATACACGGGAAAAAACGCCTCAACATCAAAAGAAATAATGACATGAATTCTTTTCCACACTTACAAATACATAAATACATCGCAAACAGACTATGCTTCACGAAAGAAATATGTAAAGAACAAAATGCATAACTTTCTACATTTAAATTCGTGCGTACTGGGTAACCAATATCTCTTATCTAATAACCTTCATGTAAATATGGCATTTACTTACTAATAAATACCCTATAATCGAGGGTATTTGGCGTCCCTTTCTCGACAGTGCTATATGCCATGACGCTGGAGACTTGAGGAATGTCTAAAGAAGGTTTGAAACGTTTTGGTGGAGTTATGTTGACGAAGTGCCTGACGTTCCTACTGAGCAGGCACCGGGTGACACGAGAACACATGTGTGCCATGGCGACGGGAACGCCATCTCTTGCACAATCCCACATTTATACCGTCACACAGCATCACATATATAATTTCAAATCTGTTGATAAGGGGAGAAGAGTTGTGGCACGCACACTGTCCCCTGATAAAATATATATATATATATATATATATATATATATATATATATATATATATATATATATATATATATCTATATATATATATATATTTATATTTATATATATATATATATATATATATATATATATATATATATATATATATATATATATATATATATATATATATATATATATATCGGTTTTCATTCGAGGACACGAGGTTTCGTACATAGAAATAAAATCGAGGTTTCGCACTGACAACGACGTTTCGTATATAAAAACGGACGAGTTTTCGTACATAGATTTTTTTTAAATTTACGAGGATACAGTCTGAGGTCTGCTGGTGCCGTTTGTATCTCATTATTTGTTACATGATGTGCATTTAATGGTTAAGGTCCGGCAGCTACCCTCGGGTTTCTGGGACTGACCTCAAAGTCTCACATAATAACGATAACTTTTAATGACATATTTTGACTTAAGATTGCTTTATTTCATTTCACAGGAGTCATTTCTGTCATTTCCACCACAAAAATAAAGACACGATTATTAAAGTAATTAAGAAAATATATATAAAATTAATAATTATGAATTTCACTCCTAAAATCTCACTTGTTGCCTCGTCGAAGACATTTCCTTTTTCAAACCGAAGAAGAAGAAAATGAAGATAGTAAAAGACCTCCTGGCTAGAACAGTGGTAACGCTCTGGCCTCGCATTCGCGAGGTCGAGCCTCGATCGCGCTTCGTCCAGACAATAGAATTTAAGCTGTTTACTGGGGAGGTTACTGCTGGGCCCCTAAATGGGGAGTTGGGGCCTGTGCCGGCTGGCGACCGCCCTATGGGTCCTCCATGACCCGATCCACCCATTTGTGGGTGGAGAATCTAAAAACAGAAGAAGAAATGTCCTCAAAGAGCTTGAAAGAGTTTTGTTTGTTTTTTGCGGAGTAGATTTCCGGGATAAGCTTCTCTAAACTCACTTTTTTTGAATGTTCGTGTGTATGTTTACATATCTGTAAACATATCTTTTTTATTTACTGTTATTTATCATATCTTTCTTTAAAAATATTAGTGCATTTTATAGCTTTGTACCTCCCTTTACATCTTTTTACATTACAATAAGTACATTGCTACAGCCAGCAGAAAAATATTTAAACGAAGTACCTTCCTCTTACCTCTTGTCAACCCTCTCCTTCTCTTCTCCAATACAAGAGCTTCGAATACTATCTCCTCTGCTAAAGTCTTCAAGGAATTTAAGTACCGTTATAATATGAATGTATGACTGTATGTATGCATGTATGTATGTATGTGAATATACTGATGTGTATTTATCGATATATATATATATATATATATATATATATATATATATATATATATATATATATATATATATATATATATATATATATATATATATATATATATATATATATATATATATAGTTTATTGACAAAATATTACAAAAGTATTACAAAAAATATTATTTTGTCCATCAAAAAAATCTTAGCCTAAAGAACAATACAAATATTCTCACAAACTTACCAACAAAAATAAATAATCATATTTATCTTAATGCCTAATTCTGAAATACAGTTAGAAGAATAGACTACATCCAAATATTACAAATTAACCTATACATACAAAAAATCAATGCTTTCCTCATTACAAGGTTGAATCTCTTCCTTATCTGTACAACTTTAGTACTTCATAAATATACTGACACAACTCGGTAATATGAAGCTCTTCATTCGGAAGTGATTGGACACTCAGAAAGTTTAACATATTATATTTTTGTCTCACTGGTTGGGAGAAAGGACACTCAATTAGCACATGTTCTTCACTCTAAATTGCCATTTGATCACAAGCATATACTCTCATTTCTCTTGGTGTTCTGCTCCACCTTCCAGTCTCTACACGCAAGTCATGAGACATTAAAATAGAAAATAATATATGTGATAGAGAGTGCCTTAATGAACGAAGTTCTTTGAGTCTGAAAGAGTGTCTGTCTGCATTCCAGAAGTTGCTATGCCATGCAGGGTGTTGATTCAGAACCATGCTAAATCCAAAGCTTCCATTGCTTTTGAAGACGTCCGAAGACATTCTGGAATTTATGATGGAACGAGCGTTCATCTGGAATTAAGTTCTTTGAGGCTGGAAGAGTGTATTCATTCCAGAAGCTACTATGCCCATGGCGTTGATTCAGATTCTAGCTAGAAACTATGAATTGGTTTAATTTTGTCCTGTCATGCAGCAACGAGAGTTATGAGGTACAAAGTCTTAACCTGGATATCCGATGCCTGTTGTTTACTAGCCTTACTATATCTGGTAAATATGATCCACTATATGAAATCAATGTTCTCTTATCTTACTTCCACCAGTCTTTTAAATTTCTTCACATGGAAATCTACAGGCTACGGAAAATTACCTGGTTCGTTTTTGGCAACGAAATCTCTCCAGTGTCTTTTTATAGCATCCATACTGCTTAATGTTATATATATGACAAACAGCTTAAGACGAATGTTACTAAAAAGAAGGAGAGATGTCGGTACAGCTGAGAACAACACCAAGATTGAATTGAGCTCTTTCACTGACAAGGTACATCAGGGAACTATGACAGAAAGAGCATCCACGATTGATCAAGGAACAGTAACAAATAGCAATTTAACAGTAGATTATGGGACAATGACTGAAATCGCCTCCACAGTTGATCAGGGTACAATGACTGAATTTGCTTCAACAACTGATCAGGGAACAATGACTGAGATATATTCCACAACTGATAAAGGAATAATGACTGAAATTGCTTCCACAATTGATGTGGGAATTATGACTGATATCGCTTCCACTAGTGATCAAGGAACATCTATAGAATGGAGTTTCTTTCATTGTCAACAAGGCACAATGACTGAGTGCATCAGCACGAGTGATCAGACAACAATGACTGAATCCATTTACATGGCTGATCAAGAGACATGGACAGAAAGCAGCATAATGACTGATCAAGCAACAATGACTGATACCAGTTCAACAGTTGATCAGACAACAATGACTGATTCCAGCTACATGACTGACCAAGAGACATGGGCAGAAAGCAGTATAATGACTGATCAAGCAACAATGACTGATACCAGTTCAACAGTTGATCAGACAACAATGACTGAATTCATCAACATGACTGATCAAGAAACATGGACTGAAAACAGCATGACTGATCAAACAACAATGACTGATACCAGTTCAACAGTTGATCAGACAACAATGACTGAAGTCATCAACATGACTGATCAAGAGACATGGACTGAAAGCAGCATGATGACTGATCAAGCAACAATGACTGATACCAGTTCAACAGTTGATCAGACAACAATGACTGAATTCATCAACATGACTGATCAAGAGACATGGACTGAAAGCAGCATGATGACTGATCAAGCAACAATGACTGATACCAGTTCAACAGTTGATCAGACAACAATGACTGAATCCAGCTACATGACTGATCAAGAGACATGGACTGAAAGCAGCATGATGACTGATCAAGCAACAATGACTGATACTAGTTCAACAGTTGATCAGACAACAATGACTGAATTCATCAACATGACTGATCAAGAAACATGGACTGAAAACAGCATGATGACTGATCAAACAACAATGACTGATACCAGTTCAACAGTTGATCAGACAACAATGACTGAATCCAGCTACATGACTGATCAAGAGACATGGACTGAAAGCAGCATAATGACTGATCAAGCAACAGTGACTGAAATCATTTCAACAGTTGATCAGACAACAATGACTGAATCCAGCTACATGACTGACCAAGAGACATGGATTGAAAGCAGCATAATGACTGATCAAGCAACAATGACTGATGCCAGTTCATCAGTTGATCAGACAACAATGACTGAATCCAGTTACATGACTGATCAAGAGACATGGACTGAAAGCTGCATAATGACTGATCAAGCAACAATCACTGATACCAGTTCAACAGTTGATCAGACAACAATGACTGAATCTAGCAACATGACTGATCAAGAGACATGGACTGAAAGCAGCATAATGACTGATCAAGCAACAATGACTGATACCAGTTCAACAGTTGATCAGACAACAATGACTAAATCCAGCTACATGACTGATCAAGAGACATGGACTGAAAGCAGCATAATGACTGATCAAGCAACAATGATTGATACCAATTCAACAATTGAGCAGACAACAATGACTGAATCCAGCAACATGACTGATCAAGAGACATGGACTGAAAGCAGCATAATGACTGATCAAGCAACAATGACTGATACCAGTTCAACCATTGATCAGACAATAATGACTGATTCCAGCAACATGACTAATCAAGAGACATGGATTGAAAGCAGCATAATGACTGATCAAGCAACAATGGCTGATAAAGGTTCAACAGTGGATCAGACAACAATGACTGAATCCAGCAATATGACTGATCAAGAGACATGGAATGAAAGCAGCATAATGACTGATCAAGCAACAGTGACTGATACCAGTTCAACAGTTGATCTGACAACAATGACTGAATCCAGCAACATGACTGATCAAGAGACATGGACTGAAAGCAGCATAATGACTGATCAAGCAATAATGACTGATGCCAGTTCAACAGTTGATCAGACAACAATGATTGAATCCAGACACATGACTGATCAAGAGACATGGACTGAAAGCAGCATAATGCCTAATCAAGCAACAATCACTGATACTAGTTCAACAGTTGATCTGACAACAATGACTGAATCCAGCAACATGACTTATCAAGAGACATGGACTGAAAGCAGCATAATGATTGATCAAGCAATAATGACTGATCAAGCAAATATGACTGATACCATTTCAACAGCTGATCAGACAACAAAGATTGAGTCCAGCCACATGACTGATCAAGAGAAATGGATTGAAAGCAGCATAATGATCGAACAAGTGAAACCGATTGAAAGTAGTTTTGTAAGTGATGAAGCAACAACGACGCACACCAACTCAACAGTTGGTCATGTGGTGAAGGAAGCAGTGAATATATTCCAATATGCGTTGTTGTGGCAAGCTGTGAAATGTGTGTTTGACGGAACAATCGGTGGTGAATAATGCATAATGTGCATGTGTGTCTGCATGTATCATGTCATAGTGTGAATTCTCGAACCATGCTTAACTTACTGACTTTTGGCTTTAGGTGTGCAGCTGGAGGCGGTATTGGTGGAGAAATCATAGTGTGTTGTGGTGACGCGCTTTGATATCTCCACTTGTACCCATGCTTGAGTGGGCAGCTGGTGGTGGTGGTGGTATTGGTGGAGAAATCATAGTGTGTTGTGGTGGCGCGCTTTGATATCTCCACTTGTACCCATGCTTGAGTGGGCAGCTGGTGGTGGCGGCGGTATTGGTGGAGAAATCATAGTGTGTTGTGGTGGCGCGCTTTGATATCTCTACTTGTACCCATGCTTAACTGGGGCTGCTCTCAAAATTTAATAGTTTCATACACCGGTAATTTTGTGTTGTTGGGAGTTTACTATGTAATTACCTAATTGTGCTTACAGTCAAGAGCCCAAAGCTCGTGACTCCGCATCTCCATGTCGGTTTCATTTTTGTACTCAATGATACTTATCATATATTTCCATAAAAGTATGAACTGATATGATAAGTGTCATTACTTAATTGTAATTTCCTATTTTTTCTTACGGGAAAGAACCCTATGCTCGTAACTCCCCGTCTCCTAGTCGGTTCAATTTTTGTGCTCATTGATACTTATCGTATTTGTCCTTGGAGAGCGAGAGTTCATACGGCTTGTGCTGTTGGTCATGATTAATAAAAGTCTTTACAAAAGGATGTAAAGAATTATTGCTTTTAGTGTAAAAATAGCTGATGATTGGAATTCGATGAATGAGGAAACAGTTTATGTTACGTACATTTATATTAGACATGATAAGTTGTAAAAGTAGTCATGAGATGCACGAGGAGTGTTAATGTTGGCAGACTGAATGTAGGAGTGAATGGGGAGTTGCTTGAAGAAGTTGAGTTTTAAGTATCTGGGGTCACATGTATCAAGGAGTGGACGAGTGGATGTAGAGGTAAATCACAGAGTGATGGAAGCTAGTAACTGTCTAGGTGGGTTGAAAAGTGTAATGAGAAATAGATATTTGGAAATGAATGCAAAGGGAAGGATATATGAAGGTGTGATTGTGCCGACAGCATTGTATGGAGTAAAGACTTGGAATGCAAGAGAGGATGAAAGAAACAAGTTGAATGTAATGGAGATGAGGTGTTTGAGAGGTATGATTGGTGTATCTAGAATAGATAGAGTAAGGAATGAGGATGTCAGGCAGAGAACGGGTGTTGGAATGAAGCTGTCGGATAGGTTAGATCAGAAAGTGTTGAGATGGTTTGGACACATGGAAAGGATGAGTAATGAACGATTAGAGAAGAGAGTGTGGAGTGCAAAAGTGATTGGAGTTAGGTTAAGAGGGAGACCTAGAATGAGTTGGATGGATGGCGTGAAAAGAGCACTGAATGCAAGTGGAATGTCAGTGGAACAGGGAAGAGTGTGTGCAAGAGATAGGAATGAGTGGAGGAAGATTGTGCATATATGACGCGGCCCAAAGGGATTGCTCGCACCTGCTAGCTCGGTGAACTGTGGTGGACGGGTGTGAGGGGAGTTGCCATTTGAAGAAGCAGTGGGGGTAAACCAGCAGCGGCTGTCGGGTCTCATTGTAGAATACCCTTGCCCACCTACCTTGTGGATGACCCAAGCAGGGTGGAAGGGGGGGGGGGAGACGTGGCAACCCTCTATCCCCAAGGAGCTGAGAGGAGTGGTTGAGGTGTATGTGGATTGTGGTGAATGCGCCTTTCTTGGATCAGCCACCCCCTTACAAGGTGGAATGAGGCTTGTGTCTATGTATGCATGATAAGTGTCAGTTCAACTGCGTTTTTAGTAATTTTCCTCAATAATAATAATAATAATAATAATAATAATAATAATAATTGTGGTAGAGTACTTCTCTCTCTCTACGACTGTTCTTCTCACCTGAATTTCTAATATATATATTTATTATCTTGGTAGCGTGGTCGGTGATAACAGATAAACTTCTTTATAGGTGTTTATTTGGACAAACAATTAATTCCTCAGAGCTCCAATTCCTACAGTTCCTTTCACTATCGATTCCCGCCCCCAAGGGGGAGACTTCTAAGTTGGTAACGATTACATCTGCCAAAACAAGTCCTTTACAAGAATGCAACCGTCCTAGCCCTTGGTAGAACTATAACCATTTTATTTTGTGGTGTACAAATTATAACGAATATATTCAGGACAAAAAATACCTAATGGGTCAGCTACTATAAAAAAAACACAAAAGAGAAATAAACAAATGAAATATTATATAAATTTTGTAGAAAGACACTAAAAGGACAGCACCATAATAACATTTAAAATAGAAGCGCCGTTGTAAAGGCAGTGCTTCTCGATCTGAACGTGAACAAATCAAGATGACGCAATCTAGAAAACGCTTGTAGTGTAATTTAGTGTTTCGAGTATTCTATTGGAATTTCGTTAACCAGGAATTTGGTATTAATTTCGTATTTCTTTTCGTAATGAACCGGAATTTCGTATTAATTTTAGTAATATTCTCGACGGGATCTGGATTAGCTTTTTTGTCCTCTATTATTTTAAGAGTTATTCTAGCCACTTGCTGAAATGTACATCGCCGATGTACAAATACCTACATTCTCGCTAGTACTCTGCAGCTCACCAATTTCATCCCAAACAAAAAATAGCTATTTTCGGGGGAAAAAATATATATAATTCAAAACACATCGAAAAAAAAATAATGCTAAATTAGAAAGGGTGCATAAAACGAATATTAACCCTTTTTATGTAGGTTTTGATGTTTTGAATTAATCTGATGGGCAAGATTCGTTTTATGCACCCCTTTAATTTTTGAAGTAAACAAATTTTTCTGATAAGTTTTGATTTGTTTTAAAATAATCTCATAATTGCTTTAATATATAAATCAATTTTTTGTGTCAGGGCCGATATTGTTGGGCGGCGGTGGACACATAACTAACCTAACCCAACCCAACTAACTTCACCCAAATTCGAAGTCTAAATTTACTTAATTGATTTAATTTGGAAGTTTATGCCACAGCGCAGCACATTTCGGAAAGTAGCGGTAACGCTAATTCATTGGGTAGGCTACAGAAGGGGTGCATAAAATGAATCTTAACTTCTTCTTTTTTTTTTTTTTTTTTTTTCAAGGATGAGTATCCCCAGAAACTCACGTAAAGTTTAATAATCCAGTAAATGGTTAGGTTTGAAGAGCATGAGCACCCTAGGATTACTTTTCTCTATAACATCCCTTTACTGTTCCCCCCCCCAAGTTAGAGGAGCACACCTTAAAGCAATTAAGTTTACTTTTACACCCCCAACACCTGATTTATAGATATTATGGTTTTCCTGTGTTTTTTGCTTTCAGTACTTTTGATAATTACCTTTGGACTTTGCTTCGGGTATTAGAAGAGGTATCCTGCATTAAAACCTTGGAGTCCATCGGTGTATGTTCATCCCCATTAATGGGGACTAATTTTGGGATAAGAAATTACATAATATCAGAGCTAGCATTTTTTGAGAAAAATGACATAACTAAATATTACAAACTCATTCATAAAAACACTAGAAATCCGTCTGTTATAAACTTGCTTCCTTTTTCCTCAGTATATTGGTTGGTTATAAATAACATAGATTTGCAAAATTTAAGGCGAAAAGGAAAAAAATTAAGATTTTAAAAACTCATTTCTTTCCTTACCAGCATCTTGTCAAACAGTTGTTTATATTAATATATTCCATATCAGCACTTGTAATTATGAATTTATCTCCTCTAAAAATACAGTATTCACAGTTACTAGGTAGCTTTTTTGACATAGGATCACAAAACCAATCCCTGATTTTTTCCCTGGCACCCTAAATATATGTGTATAGCTCTCCATGACTAAGCATCTGTTCATCCCCTCCAAACTGAGCAAAGTATTCACTTAATCTTATCCAAAAAGTATCCACTTTTCTCACTACATTTATGCTACCAGATCCTTCGGGACCTGTTACTTCAAGCTCTACTCTATACATTCTGGCTTTCACTCACAGTGATTATAAATTATCTTCTTTCCACAGTCACACAATTCATCTTAGCTCTCAATAGCTTTTCTTTGTTTACATCTGAAGTTCTTCCTTTAAGTATCCCATATAGTTCCTATTTCTCCTTTTAAATTTGCACCAAGACATCCAGCTTTTTGTCATTAAAGATTTTTGCAATCTGGCATTGCTTGACATCCACACCACAGTCAAGCACATTCATACATGCAGCTTTGAGGAAGTGGACTACTTTGTCATCTTGAATGGTCATCACTTCTTTTGGTTATATTGTAGATAAACAAACTAATCCTCAAAGCAAGAAGGATTGGTAGCTCTCGCTTCTCTCCCATTTAGTTGGATCTTACAACGTGCTTAAGATTTGTGTAAGGTTTTTTCAGAATTATTTTCATTCTCTTAATTTGTGTGATATTACAAAGTATTTTTTGTCTATTGCAGATGCTGAGTAATTCATCAACAATGAACTACATAGTGCACTGTGAAAGATCGCACAACCAATCCTTTGATGCAAATGCTGTGAAACTAATCGATTTACAGTATTCCCATTGAAATGTGAGTTTGTTCTTTTATACGTGGAATTCTTTCTTTAAGTTTTGATATCCTATTTAAAAATATTATTATTATTATTATTATTATTATTATTAATACTATATTAATATTAATATTATTATAAAGGTGATAGGAATAGAGGAAATGGTGGATCAAGCTTTGAAGTGTTATAGAAAAAGTGTCAAATAATGAGATTCAGTTAAGATGGGAAGTTATCCAGTATGTAGATATGGTTGCTGGGCATATCTTGAGAGGGTGTCACATTGAGATATATGAACGATGATGATATGTAAAGGATAATGACAAAAATTAGAGAGAGTGAAAGTGCATGATGAACTGAATTCAGAATAAATTTGGGTTCTTTGGGTAGTTTCTTATCCCTCACACTGTGGAGCTAAGTCACAAATATCTTGTTGGGCTCTTCGTTGACAGGACTATAGTTTGCTTTTCATCAATTCAAATTAAAGTTGAAGACTTGATACTGTACACCGCTGTAGAATTAAAAATTTCATAATACAGTCCAATCTTGGTATGGCTGACCAAGACTGATTTTTGCTTAGTTATTAGATGTGTATAAGCTTTTATTTTATACAGTGTACTCTAGTCATAGTAGGGTTGTTAATGAGATAAATATTGTTTTGTTTTTATCATAATGAATTTCATTTTCAAGCTGTGCATGTATTGACATCTTGATAAAAGTTGCTAGCTATTTTTCTCTAAAATTGATAGTAAGTTTGCATTTCAGCTTGAGTGCCATTATCAAAAGTATAAAAGAGAAGAGTAAGTGCCAATTTGAAATGAAATGCTTGGAGGAGAAGTCCGTAGTTTGTTATACTATGGATCCAGCTACTTTTTTTCCAGAACGGGAGGCTCAGGTGGACAACCTGATCGAACATTTTAAAGGCAATGTAGAAAAAATGAGGTAAGACTACTGTATATGTTACTCATTTACTTTTGTGGTTCTTGCGCTCTCCCACAAACAATAATAAGTTGACCTTACCTAATACAGTGAATAAAATCTGAGAAAGTAGATATTGTCTCCATTCTTTCGATTTCTCATTTCCTCTTTTATTGCTGTTTTGTGATAAGAGGAGACTAAAATTAAAATGCATCCAGTTTCTTACTTCTGTATCCTTATCACTTGTGTTGACATTCAAGGCATTTTTGGGCAGTATGATATTCTGTCTTCCATGAGCCCAGGGACAAAGCTATATAGCGAGTTAGCATGTGTTCATGAGAAGGTTGGTGATAGGGACTTTTTTTTCCCTTAAAGAATTTTTGGACTACATATCTAAATGAGCAAAGGAGTGATTTTATAACCTGGCTTAGTGTTTTCCCAGTGTTATCGATAGACTTGCAGACATCTAATGAAAGCAAGCAAGGGTCGTATAAAAAAAAAGGGCAAACCCAAGGTTATTCTTTAACCTTACCTAACCTAACCTAACTCTTTACAAGGTAGAGATGGGGGTTATTCGTTTTGACAGGTTAGTCTACAGGGTTATTTAACTGTCTGTGTGGTTCGTGGGATGACTCATCTTTACAAGCTCGTAATAGCAAAAAAGAGTGTAATACTGTACACGCATTTATGTATTCACTTTAATAACTAATTACAGATAGTGTTATTACCTTTCAGCTGAGAGATGTAAGCTTAACAGCTGTAATGGACATGTACAATGACAATTGTGCTGCAATGGCACTTGCTGAGCACACACTGCAAGCTGCTCTAGAAGATGACGATATTCGTTACCATCAAACTCTTTTCTCACTCAAAAATACAAGCTCAGGTAGGTATTGTGCATTATTGTATTGAGACTTGGGAGGTGGAGAGGAAGAAAATGAGGTTCGTTGTGGTTTGATGGAGGAGGAAGAGTAGGACTTGGGTGATAGAGCGATATGGAGACAGTTGATCCACTGTGGACACCCCTGACAGAAGAAGGTAAAAGATTTTACTGACTTGCAGAGAGATATTTTTAAATTAAAACTTCCTACCTAAACATCAGTGATTCCCTTAGAAAAAGGCAGCATTTAAAAATTGTATCTTTACAAAATTTCTTAATCTTTTAATACAGGCCGATCAAGAAACAACTGCTCAGTGTGTGGGAAAAACGTTTCAACAAAATTCAATAAAAGAATACAGAAAGAGAAAATTTCATCATACAAATTGTAGGGTCATGCTGGGTTTTGCGGGAGAGGCTTGATACGGTGAGTAATATGTTATGATATGTATTGTTATTTTTTTTTTTTTTTTTTCCCAATGCAAACTTGCAAAATGGATATGCATCTTATGTTACATCACTAGACATGCAGCAGTGTTGAAGCGTATAAAGATTGGACAAACCTTTTGTTAACTAAAGATGGATTCTAGTTGATAGAAATGAGTACCATCTATTTCCTTGCAAACCAACTACTAGTTGCCTTCCTTTCACTCTCATTTACCAAAATCTTTGTGTTTGCTCTGACAATTTATATGTAATTTCTAACATGTTTTGTATCAGAAATGTGTGTTATTTTAAGTCAGGTGTTTTATCTAGCAATTCCTTGGGTAAATTTTCTTCTAGAAACTTACAAATATTTGTAAATTTCACAGGTTTATTTTTATTTACATTTATATATTTAAGAGGACACCGCTTTCGAATGGAGAAATGAAAATCTACACAACAAACTGTCATCGCGCACAGCCCGTATTGAAGCACAAAATGACTCTCTCAACTAAATGCAGTTCTAACAACAAGTAATGACTGAAATGGAAAATCTGCAGAGAATAATTATAGGAGAAGAGGTAAAAAATTACGGTAAATATCCATTGAAAGTGGAAGCGTCAAACTTTTTTACTTACAATATTTACATAGTTTAGCAAAGTTTAAATGAATAAAAAAGTACTATATTTGATATGAGTGAAATTATTTTGAATGCTTATTTCTTACATTGATTATCTGAGTAATGTCACAATATTAAGAATAATTGCTGTATGAGTGACATGTACTTTAGGAAGACTTATAGTTATCTGCATGTGTGTATCATCAATATAAAGAATTATTCAGGGGCTCTATTAGTATCCAAGTTAGTGTTTGGTTAGCAATTCCTAAGCAGGAGCTCTCAGTCTGTGGCAGTGCTATAGTCATTTTTCCCCATGATATGTATTATACCATTATGTAATACATATATTGTTTAATGCGTGTTGTCTTTCAAGCTTAGATACAGTAATAACTTCCTATACAAGTATTCCTTAATAGTGTGTATTTACTTTCAGTTTTTGTACCTTAAATTATTCACTAATTTAGGTTTAAAGATGCAGATATTTCTGGTGAGAAAATTTCTCACTTTACTTTGAAACAACAAATGTATTTTCAAGTTTTGTACTAATATTGTTTATCCCTTTCAATAAAATTTGATCAGGATTTCTTATATCTTGCACTTTTTCTTTAGATCTGCCAGGTGGTAATACATCGGCTTGGATTCAGAATTCCGGAGGAGAGCAACCTGACATGTTGTGATGAAAAATCTAGTCTTATCACATAGAGTGGGGTTGATAACCTAGAAACATTCATCATCACCCATTTTCCCTCTCGTGTAGATTTTTTTGTGGAAGGTTTGGTCTTCCTTTCCCTTGGAGGTAAAGCCAGTTCTCTTGAATGCCAAAAAGAAATTTACAGCAAAACAGCGCAAGACTGTGTGGTCAGTCTTCACTACCTTCTTTCAAGAAAAAACCTAGTCTGAATTACCATCTGAAAAGTCTTAAGTTTCTAGGGAGTTTCTATTCTCATTAAAAAACCCGACATCAGTGACCGCAACTCATAAAATAGCCTTGGCTAAACTCTTTTGCCATGGCTTCAACGTAGACATATCTGATCCTCTGTGTGCTGGATTCACGAAGGGTCTTTCTCAAATAAGACCTTAAAGCGTTTCCCAACCCCAACATGGGAATGCAATAAAGCACTAGGAATTTTGAAAGCAAGACTCTATAGCTCTAAAGCTTTGGAGTTCAACATTCAAGCCAAAGCTTTTGACACTTGTTAAGCATCGAAGATTTTTACTTTTTCCAATCATTAAAAGCTTTCGTTTTATAGCTTCTTATTAACACATCAAAGAACTGTTATTCAGTTTTTGAAGCTTTAACTCTTAGCTGTTCCATTTGACACAAAATTTTTGTTTAGGAAGTGCATGTATATAGGTCTGTTTTGTCTGCAGTTTAAATATCCTTGGGATGGTATTCGGCAATAATTTTTGCCCCAAAGTTTTTGCTAGCACTTCTGATTTTTGACGCATCAGCGGCCCATTAATATAAGCATTCTTTGCATATATACATTTTATTGGTGATTTTATATGTAACTATTAATCATGATTCATCTCACGGTGGATTCAAATCAGGGTTTGTCACCAAGCAAATTGAGCTGTCTGGCCACTGTGCTAATGCCGCTTCCATTCTTTTCATGAACATTACAAAACCAAACTTTAAATACTGACTAAAGGTGATTATCCTAACTCTATTGCGCTTCCTTCATATCCATTTTCTCATTGGTAAGTGCTGCAATTTCAGTTAACAGTCCAAATTTTTTACCTTTCTTGAAAACAGAATGTAATAGTATTTGTATTTTTTTTCAAGGTGTGACACCAGGACGGGCACAGAAATCTGCCCTCATCAGGTCCAAGCACCAAGAAATTATTGAGATGAAGAAAAAGTAGAATCTTAAGGACTAGGCAGATGTAAAAGAATGATATACCATTAGAAAAGGACAGGCTAAAATAATACTCAGAAATATGAAGACCTAGAAATATATTAGTATTAGGCTCTGAGATGATGTTAGATCAGCTTTTTGGAGATGATGTTAATTCAGCTTTTTGGAAGAAGAATGGTCATAAGAGTTAGGGAAGGCAGAAGAAGGGAGAAAGTTCTCAAGTAAGGAAGTGGAAGGGATGAGATGTCACTGCCACAACCAGTCCGCGAGCTACAAATATCTACACACTACATGTGTGACGAGGCAGCTTGGCATATGTTACATGGCTTCACCAGTGGGGAAGGGATGCAGCTCTGCAACTTATCAGCGCAGCGATGGAAGTAATACTGATAGAAAAGAGAGAGAGATGACCTTTTGGCAAAGAGAAAGAGTATCTATCTTAGCAGTAAGAGAAGGGTTGTAAATGAGTCAAATGGCCTTAGATTCAACCGTATGAAGATGGGTTTAAGAAGAAGCACCCCATATCTGAGAGCAATATTCTAAGCAGGGACAGATAAAAGCTGTATAGATTATTAGCAATTAGAAAAAGGAATAGTAATGACAAAAATGACAACAGGTCAGAACTTCTAATTCCTTGAATACTGTTTTAGAAATTTGAATTATTTTATTCCTCCAAGACAAGTTATATGCTATATGAATGATCATAGAAGTAAGAGAATACATTTCGTTGTTTTATAAACGAAACAGCAATTATGAAGAGAAGATAAAGAAATATCCAGAAACTGTGTCGTGAACACTTTCAGTATTATTAAATTTTGGGTGCCCCACTCAGATACATAATGTAAATTGGAGCACAGAGTTGAAGAAAGTGATACAAGACTGATTTCGAGCAGCATAAGAAGGTCATGATGAGAAGACAAAGGAAGTTTGAAGGGTAGAATTGTTGAAAAAGGCTTGGAGATGGGAGGAAGGTGGGGACTGGAGAGGATAATTGAAATATAGTTTCAGTTTCCTGCACTTTGTTTTTACTGTGATATCCAGCTCATAAACTTGTTTCAGCGCTCCCTTGCATTTCCAAATAAGTTCTGTCTCACGGTTTTTCCTCATCTCTCACTTAGCAGGTATAAAAGGTTGTGACATTAAAGCACTATCCTACTGTATTCTGTATCAGTTTGTAAACTGTTTGCTGACCGAAGCTTTGCCCTCCACATCAACTTTGATTTGCGAAATGGCGAATTCTTTTTATTCATTGCCTTTTGGAATGAAATCTCCCTATGTTCAATATTCTTTTCCTTTCTTAATAAATATACAATAAATTTACCTGTGTATAGTTTATGCATTTTACTTAAAGAACAGACCCAACCCTAAGAAACTACTAGAGGCTCTGAATGGAAAGTTGAGAAAGATCCATATCAGAAAGGACTAAGATTGAACCGTAAGATGCAATACTTTTACATTATTTTACTATAAAACACACGCACAGAAAGAGAGAGAGAGTATGTATATAATATTATTATTATTATAATTATTATTACTATTACTATTTACATCAATCAAACCACCCATCCTTAATGGGTAGGGAATCAAACCCTTAAGATCCGTAAAAACTGATAAGAGGCCACTGTCAGAAAGCTACAAGGTTCCACCTCTGGGAGAATTCCATACTCTTATTAGAAAAATGATTAATTTACACATTATACTGGGGGGGGGGAATAATACCTCCTCCGAAAACATGATGACAAATGGGGCTGAGCTAGGAGACTGGGAATATCCTTTGTTTTCACTCCCACAGAGCCAAGTTCTTGCTTTGCCTTAGCCACCCATATAAGGGGGACTGTGGCTATTGTATAAAGAACACAATTATTATTATTATATTATTTAAACTTTAATTCATCAAACCATCCATCCATTAAGGGTCGGCAATCACACCCTTAACATCTGAAATGAATGGTAGAAGAGCCATTATTACAATGTTACGAAATTCTGTCTATGAATGAATCCCATACTCTTACTAGAAATAGGAGTTATTCATACCAGAGAGAAATGGTTCAATAATGAGGGTAAGAGCTAAGGAGTGGAAAAGGCATAGGAAGAGAAATAACATAAATGCTTGGCAGACTTATAAAAGAGCAAGAAATGATTACCTAAGTAAAAGAAGAGAGGCAGAGAGAGATTATGAATGGGATATCATCAGGAAGACTAAAGAAATTCCCAAAGCCACAGCTTTATCAAAGGAAAACTGAAGGTCAAAGAACAGGTTTTAAAGTTGAAGAGAGTGGATGGAAACATCGCTGAAACGGATAAAGAGATCTGCGAAAAATTGAACAAGGAGTTTGTCAGATATTACAGCAGAAAATATCCCACCCCCTCATATTGCAGGGATAGGAATTCATGGACTGGTATTAGAAAACATCATCTTTTCAGCTACAGAGGCATGCAAAGTGTTGAGGGAGTTAGACACCCATAAAGCTATAGGTCCTGATGATATATACCCATACATACTTAAGAAATGCGCTAAACCAATATCAGTGGCGCTATACACCATATCTGAAAAGTCTCTAGAATCTAGTTAGACTCCAAGATGCCTGAAACAAGCAAACGTGGTACCTATCTTCAAAAAGGGAAGAAGAGATACAGCTCTAAACCATTGGCCTGTTTCCTTGACCAGCATAGTTTGCAAATTTGTGGATAAAATACTAAGAAAACACATCCCTCTTTCCTTGGAATCTTTCAAATTTTTGTCAGTGAGACAACATGGCTTCAGAGAAGGCAGATCAACAGTAAAAAACTTATTAGCATACTATGATGAGGTAAGCCTGATCTTACAGGAAAGAGAGGGCTGGGTGGATTGCATATTCCTACATTTTCAGAAGGCAACTGAGACAGTCCCACTCGGGAGACTTATTAAGAAGGTTCAAGTAATGGCGAGAATAGGTGGATATGTCTTGGAATGGATAAAAACTTACTTAAAAGGAAGGGAACAGAGAGTTAGAGTAAAACAATCACTGTCTGAATGGAGAAGGGTTAGAAGTGGAGTTCCACAGGGTTTAGTTTTAGGGCCATGTTTGTTCGTTGCATACGTAAATGACCTACCAGAGTTTGTAAATTCACTTTTGAATAGGCTTGCAGATGATGCAAAGAGAACTCAGACACTCTGTAACAGGAGGAGAACTTCAAGAGACAGAGAATGAGAGAGATCTAGGAATAACCATACTGGAAGATTTGTCTCCGGAAATGCATATAAATCACATGGTAAGGGCAGTATATGCTTTCTTAGCAAATGTAAGGGTAGCCTTAAGACACATGGAAAAGGAAATGTTCAGAAATATATATATATATATATATATATATATATATATATATATATATATATATATATATATATATATATATATATATATATATATGTAACTTATGTGAGGCCAAAGCTTGAATATGCAGCCCCCTTTTGGAACCCACATTTAAAAACATAAATAAACTGGAAAACGTCCAAGACATGCCACGAAATTGGTGCCAGAAATACGCAGTCTCATTTATGAGGAAAGGCTGAGGGAATTAGACTTACCATCACTCGAAAGTAGAAGACTATGGGGGGATATGGAGATATTTTATAAATTCCTTCATGGTTTTGAAATTTAATAAGAAAACTTCATTGTAGGGTGTAAGGAAGGACTTTTTTTCTTTTAGTGTAAGAGTAGTTGATAATTGGAATTTGCTAAGCGAGGAGGTAGTTAAGGCTAACTCAATCCGTAGGTTTAAGGACAAGTATGATAAGTATTACTAAGTCCAAAATGGAACCGACCAGGATACGAGAAGTTACGAGATTGGGGCTCTTTCCCGTAAGCACAAATAGGTAATTACACACATTATATATATATATATATATATATATATATATATATATATATATATATATATATATATGCTGTAAACATGGGATAAACAAGCAGATGTCTTAAATACCTCGTCACCAAAGGCTATGGGAATGAGAAAAGCAAAACTATATAAGTGATATGCAAAAAAATAAAAAATAAATAAATAAATAAAAATACAAGAGATAAGCAAAGACATAAGGTAATAGAATTATTAAGGGGGGTTTACACGGTCAAACGGTTCGTCGAACGCGGTTCGACAGACAAGTGTTTGAAGTGCTGTTCGAACGTGTGAACGGGGTATGTGGTTGTCGAACACGGAACGTGTTCGACAACCAAATACCCCGTTCACACGTTCGAACATCACTTCAAACACTTGTCTGTCGAACCGCGTTCGACGAACCGTTTGACCGTGTAAATCCCCCTTTATTCTTGTAACCCAAAACTTGAAGTCGGGGAGAAAAACAAATCCACACGAGAAGCAAGAAAAAAAAAATCCAGCTGACCAACAACATCCTTGGCGACGGTTTCCATCATTTTCATGGATAATAAATGAAATAATCAAGTGTTAGTTATCTGACACCACTACCTGCACCATCACTGCTGCATAGGGCGTGATAGCGTCATAGAGTACACAAGCTATATATCCTACATCAGCACTAACCACTTTCCAAGGGGAGATGACTCTAGGGATGCTTGTTTTTGCTGATCCTGTGGTTCTATATATTGTTAAAATCAGTATCCTTCCCATTTATATTAACTAGTTAGTTAGTTTGATACACGAAAAAATTGAATAATAAAAGAAAAAAAAATTACCAAATACCCACCTGTCAACAGTACTGAGTTAAGTTGCCAAGTAGTACAGCAGTCCTATTTTCTTCATTTTTTTGCTTTTCTTTTAGCTTTCTCTTTTACTATTTTGTTATTTTGTATATATATTGAGTTAAATGTAAAGTCTAAATCCCGTGATAACATATCTTGGTTAGCAAGTCAGTTTATCAGTTAGGAAGAATATATAACAGAAACAGGTGGGTGCCACCTCGAACACAAATTCGAATTTTCCTTCAGGTTTGACTTTTGTTTTTCTTTTTCTTTTTATACTTAAATTACCATGGTCATGTTTTTAAGTTAAGATGTGTGTTACCAGAAAGGAGACAAACTGAGTCACTAAATAGCACTTATATGAAGATATAAAAATTCTGTGTGAAGGTAAATTAGAAGTTTTTCTCTTTTCTTTTTTTTTCCTCTTTCTCGTCTTCTTTCTATATTCTGTGAGAGGGAGAACATAAAAATGAAGCCATCTCTGTCCCAAACCTCTCCCACCCATGGGTCGGGAGAAGGGGTAGTCATCAGAGGACTTAAACAGAGAATCAAGAAGTTAGAGGAAATGGTTACAAGCCTTGATGATAAAATTCGGAATATGGATGGAGAAATGAAAGAGAATGAAACACTCAGAGAACAAATAAGATCTTTGGAGGAAGCAAATAAAGCACAAGGGCAGGAGAGAAAGGAACTAGAAAAAAGAATAAAGAAGCTGGAAGGGGAAAAGAGTCAACTAGAATCTAGAATTTCTAAACAAGAAGATAAAAACAAACAGCTAAATGACAACCTAAAGGAATTAGATGTTAGTTCACTGCTCTCTTCTGAGAGAGACGAGATTGCTGCTTGGAATGTTCAGATTAAGGAAAACATTGAACAGTTCAGAAAAGAGTTCCAGGAGCTGAATATGGAAAATGATGCCATGAAAACGTCCTTTGCTGATGCACTAAAGGGGAATGTGGCAGTAAAAGAGGCTGTAAAGGTGGTGGCACTGGAAAACATACAAACAGTTGACTATAAAGAGACAGTAATCGAAAAAATGAAAGACGTTGTGATGGAAAGGGCAAACCCACTCATCAGACAGGCACTTGATAAGGAGAAGACAGTGGTAATCTCAGGCATAAGTGAATCCCAGGAGCCAACATGGCAGGGGAGACTTGAAGAAAATAAAGCTAACGTTGTAGACCTGATAAGAAAGCTTGGAGTAGTATGTGGTCCTGAGGATATTGTAAACATACACCAACTAGGTAAATATTCGAGGGAAGGAAAGCCGAGACCAACAAAAGTAACCTTTGAGAGAGGGGAGACATGTAGGGAAATATTGTTGAGAAAAAAAAGTCTAAAAGACCTTCAAGAATGCAAAGAAGTGTTCATTAGACGATACAGAACACAGGAAGAGATGGGAAAGATCAAAAACTTGTTGCAAGAGGCAAGAAGGTTAAATGATGAAAGAAATGAAGAAGAGAAGAAAAATTTTCGTTACGGAATACTTCCAGACAAAGGGGAGATAAAGAAGATAATGACAGAAGATCAGGGGATGGGGCCTCATTAAGATTGTTATACACAAATGCTGATGGATTAGCTGGTAAGGCAGTAGAATTAAAAGATAGGATTCACAACAGTAAGGCAGATATAGTAGCAATTACAGAGACTAAGTTGAGTGAGGACATAAACAGTGTCACAGTTTTTCCTAAGGGCTTCAGAATACTAAGGGTCGAAAGATCTGAGAGGACTGGTGGAGGGATAGCACTGCTCATAAGTGAGAGGATTCAACTTGAAGAGATAAACTTGGCTATAGAAAGTGAGTTCAGGGAATTTCTTGTTGCTCGCATAAATACTGGGTCAGAGAGCATTATAATAACTGTTGTATACAACCCACCAAGGAACCAAAATAGGCTTGAAATTTATGAGGAAAGTCATATAGGTACGATTGAAGTCATAAACTCAGTTGTTAACATGGCGCGGGAGAAAAAATGTAGGATTTTGATTATGGGAGACTTTAATCATAAAGAGATAGATTGGATAAATCTTGACCCACACAGTGGTGAGGACTCCTTTGGGGCAAGATTCCTAGATTGCGTACAAGGGAATTTCCTACACCAACATGTAATGGAACCAACAAGAGCCAGGGGTGGGGATGAGCCATCACTACTTGATCTGGTGTTCACAGATAATGTGTTGGATATTGAAAATATTGAGTATGAACCACCAATTGGAAAGAGTGACCACTGTGTGTTGTTGATGGAGTATATCATTGAAGACATTCTTCCTGAGAGTAGAGGCACTGAGGACATGAGGAGGAACTATCCGAAAGGAGATTACATCAAAATGAATGAGCTTTTTGCAGTTATTGACTGGAGAACCTTATTTTACAACAAATCTGTACAAGAAATGTATGACATCTTTTGTGAGAAATATGGGAAGATAGTAGATTGCTGCATACCTGTCACCAAAGTAGGTGTAATTCATGCCAGAGAGAAATGGTTCGATAATGGGTGTAAAAGAGCTAAGGAGTGGAGAGACAAATGCTGGAAAAGGTATAGGAGGAGAAAAAACATAAATGCCTGGCAAACCTACAAAAGAGCAAGAAATGACTACCTAAGTAAAAGGAGAGAGGCAGAGAGAGATTATGAGAGGGACATCACCAGGAAGGCTAAAGAAAATCCCAAGCTTTTCCACAGCTTTATCAGAGGAAAACTGAAGGTAAAAGAACAGGTTTTAAGGCTAAAGAGAGCGGATGGAAGCATCACTGAGACGGACGAAGAGATCTGCAAAGAATTGAACAAGGAGTTTCAGTCAGTATTTACAGTAGAAAATACCCCACCCCCTCAGATTGCAGTGATAGAAGCTCAAGGGCCGGTATTAGAGAACATCAACCTTACAGCCACAGAGGTATGCAAAGCGCTGATGGATTTAGATGTTCATAAAGCTACAGGTCCTGATGATATATCCCCTCATGTGCTTAAAAAATGCGCAAACACAATATCAGTGGCACTAAGTATCATATTTAAGGAGTCACTGGAGTCGGGGGAGATTCCAAGATGCTGGAAACAAGCAAATGTGATACCTATCTTCAAAAAGGGAAGGAGGGATACGGCTCTGAACTATAGACCAGTTTCCTTGACCAGCATAGTTTGCAAACTTATGGAGAAACTACTAAGGAAACATATCTCTCTTCACTTGGAATCCTTCAACTTTTTGTCAGTGAGGCAACATGGCTTCAGAGAAGGAAGATCAACAGTAACAAACTTATTAGAATTTTATGATGAGGTAAGCCAAATCTTACAGGAAAGAGAGGGCTGGGCAGATTGCATATTCCTAGACTTCCAGAAAGCGTTTGACACTGTTCCACATGGGAGACTTATTAGGAAGCTGCAATCAATGGCTAGAATAGGTGGAAATGTCTTGGAATGGATAAAAACTTACTTAGAAGGAAGGGAACAGAGGGTTAGAGTAAGACACTCAGTGTCTGAATGGAGAAGAGTTAGTAGTGGAGTTCCACAGGGTTCAGTTTTAGGGCCACTTTTGTTCCTTGTATATGTAAATGACCTACCAGAGTCTGTAAATTCATTCATGAATATGTTTGCAGATGATGCAAAGATTGTGAAGAAAGTAAAAAACGAGAACAATGGTAGAGAACTTCAGGAGGATCTAAATAATCTGCATGAGTGGTCAGAAAAGTGGCTAATGAAATTCAATACCTCAAAATGTAAGGTAATGAGAATGGGTACAAGTGCAAGAAGGCCCAAGCTTGACTACTCGGTGGCTGGAGTACAACTTCAAGAGACAGAAAATGAGAGAGATCTAGGAGTAAACATACTGGCAGATTTGTCTCCAGAAATACATATAAATGGCGTAGTAAGGGCAGCATATGCATTCTTATCAAATGTAAGGGTAGCCTTCAGGCACATGGACAAGGAAATGTTCAGAAATATTTATGTAACCTATGTGAGGCCAAAACTCGAATATGCAGCCCCCTTTTGGAATCCGCACTTGAAAAAGCACATAGCTAAGCTTGAAAAAGTTCAAAGACATGCCACGAAACTGGTGCCAGAAATACGCAATCTCGGTTATGATGAGAGGCTGAGGGAATTAGACTTGCCATCACTCGAAGCTAGAAGAGTAAGGGGGGATATGGTGACAGTCTTTAAATTCCTTCATGGTTATGATAGAGTGGATAGGGATCGATATTTCGATATGGCTGGCTCTAGAACTAGAGGTCATAGTTTGAAGCTTCGTAAGAAAACTTGTTTGCAGGATGTAAGGAAATACTTTTTCAGTGTAAGAGTAGTTGATAATTGGAATTCGCTAAGCGAGGAGGTAGTTAATGCTATCTCAATCCATAGTTTTAAGGACAGGTATGATAAGTATCACTAAGTCTAAAAATGGAACCGATCAGGAGACGGGAAGATACGAGCTTTGGGCTCTTTCCCGTAAACACAATTAGGTAATCACAATTAGGTAATCACACACACACACACACACACACATATATATATATATATATATATATATATATATATATATATATATATATATATATATATATGTTCCGGTTTTACGTCACGGACTCCCTTTTCTACTAAGGACTAGGACGATTGCCTTTTTGCGAAGGACTTGTTTTGGCAGATGTAATCGTTACCCTGAGTGCATGCCCTTGCTACCCTCAAACCGTGACGGGGAGCGAATCTTCGACCTGACGCCTCAGAGTCGCGGACGCTACCGCTTGATCCACGGTGACTATATATATATATATATATATAATATATATATATATATATATATATATATATATATATATATATATATATATATATATATATATATATATATATATATATATATATATATATATATATATATATATATATATATATATATATATATATATACGCACATACATGTAAGAAAATATATATATATATATATATATATATATATATATATATATATATATATATATATATATATATATATATATATATATATATATATATATATATATATATATACGCGCATACATGTAAAAAAAATACACACACACACACACACACACACACACACACACACACACACACATATATATATATATATATATATATATATATATATATATATATATATATATATATATATATATATGTTTATGTGTGTGCACACCAGAAAAATGGTATTAATTAATCAACAATGAATAATTTTTCCAACGTTATGCAACCTCAATCCCGACTTATTTAAGGCGTTTACTATGATCAAATTCATTTTCCCTGGATTATAATCCTTGTTCAGGCTTCTCACGCAAGCAAAAAGGCAATTAGCTAAAGTAATCTAAAATTGCCATGATATGGTCTAATGGCGAAGGGAAAGGACTATCTAAGACCTTATAGCATGCTGGTCCAGTTAGTGTTTTATTCCTACCCGTATCTTCCTAATTCCCATCTCTGAGCCAGTAGCAACAGGGCCAAACTCCAAAATCCTTTCTCTCCCCTTCTCTTGCTTTACTTTGGCACTTGTAATGCGTTCTCCACTTCCCCTCCAATTCCTCCTTTAGTCACACCCACGACTCCCCCCTTCAAGGGAAGCTTCATGCTGGAAGGTATTGATCCTAGCCTCCTGCAGCCAGTGTCTCTCTTTCTTTATTTCACACGTGGCTCTCACCACTATAACAATACTGTTGGTGACCAGCACGTGGTTCCCCTGTCTGGCCAACCTCAACCCTTTTGGTCTTGAGCTTTGTCTCCTACCTCGCCTGTTCCTCTAAACAGCTTATACTTGCCTCCAGCTTTCATACGCTCGGCTCACTAATAATTTACGTTTTCTGACATTCATTAAAAAAAATAAACTAACATCTAATTCCCAATTTACATCTAATTTCCCGATCAAATCCAAACGTAATCATCAAATTCTAACGTTTTAAAAAAAATTCCATCCTCTCCATGTCTAAAAAGCTTTCAGATTTACTATAATTTTGTATTCCAGCATTCATCATGAATAAACGTAAAGCGTTTTCTTGTCTATAAAAAAATGAAAAAAAATAGAGGATTCTGTCTAAATCCCGTCACGGACTGATGTTAGTAAGGGTATACACTCAGGGTAACGATGACATCTGCCAAAACAAGTCCTTCGTAAGAAGGCAACCGTCCTAGCCCTTAGTAGAAAAGGGAGTTCGTGACGTAAAACCGAATCCATCCATGCAAATGTAGCACTGCCGCCATAGTAGACCAAAGAGGCTACATAGCTACTCTTCTCTGGCTAGTCATAAACATGTTTGCTTGCTTGTCAGCATGGTCACTGTATGCAAGCTGGGAATGTTATGTAATATCCAGAGGAAAAAATAGGATTACAATATGGTAAATATGAGATAATCATTATGTATGAATATCTCATACATAATGATAAATTCACGCCTGATTTCTTAAACAGTGTAAGCCTAGGATACCATAATGTTAGTTAGCTAGACACACAAATGAATTTCATAAACGCATCTGACGCGGTTCTGTGTATGGCTAGGATCGCCATACAGAACCGCGTCAGATTCTTTTATGAAATCCACTTGTGTGTCTAGCTAACTAACAATATGGTATCCTAGGTTTACACTGTTTAAGAAATCGGGCTTCAGACCTTGAAAGGCCTAGTCAAATTTTCGTATGTCAACTCCCCTTACTTCCTTTTGAGAAACCATGAGATTTTAATTAAATATAGCTTTGCTGACACTGCATATATTATAATATATAGTTATCATCTGTATGTATTACCCTCTTACTTATTAGTTCAATTACATGTCTACTTATAAGTTACTTTTAATTATAGAAGAATAACCATTGTACAAATATGGAAATAAATGTTTGTTTGTTTGATTATACTCAAAAACAGTTCATGGGGAAGTCTTTAAGTGTCAAAATTCATTCGCAATTTATGATTTAAGACAATGACTATTTGTAGGATTTTTCGGGTGTATGGTACAAGTCTCTCTGTTCGATTTTGTTTCCATAGCAACTCAGTGAATTACATATATTATGAAGTAAATGGGTGAGGAGGGAGTACAATATACAGACCTGTTGAAAGATGTATTTTAATAATGCCTAAAGACAGGAACAATCTTAAATTACTTTGTGTAGTTACTTTACCATAGGATGGTTTACTATCCTATATATAAAAAGCATGCTTGTTAACAAAGGAAGTTATTTTTGCGATCTTTTATTATTGATAGCTCATGCTCCAGCATAATTGGACATGCCTGCTGAGGGAGAGACTAATGGGAGACTAAATCACTGGGCTGATTGCACCTGTTTGAAAGAGACTAATGGGAGACTAAATCACTGGACTGATTGCACCTGTTTGAAACAAGTCGCGGAGGACTAACGCTGCCTCTGTTAGTTTATTTCTCTGTCGCAGACGAATAGACGGTAAGTCACGAGGAGTATCCAATATTGGCCTAGTATTAGGAAGAATCCATCAGCTACTTGTGCCTTTCTGTCAGAATACAAGTGAAATGAAATCGAAGATGGAATTAACACTATGCACCATTATGCAAGTTTCTAGTAACATCAGAACGAGATCAATATTTTTGTAGTGGTAAAAAAAAAAAAAAGCTGCAAGATAAATGAACCACTGATTTTCCAGTGGCGTTTACGAAATAAGCAACAGTACTAAGTCTACAATTCTACAATCTAATAATTACGGAAGTTATGAGGGCTTAAAGTTTATGTGCAATTGTTAGGATTTTACTTGGACCCCCCCCCCAGTCATATTCTATCTATCTACCTTGGCTGTTTCCCCCTTTAATTGGGGGGTAGCCGACATAAAAAAAAAAAAAGAAAATAAGGGGATTACTTTGCTCTATGCGCAATGACGAGGGAGCTAGCGACCATTCCGATGGCACTGCTGGAGTGCCACAGCCCATCCTCCCGGCTCTTCCACAACCTGTGTCGCTTCATAACTGCCAACTCCCCTACTGCCCCTACCACAGAGCTACCTCTGTGAGATGCAGCCCCGTAGTAACAGCAGATGCCCATCAGAGCTACGTCACAATCGCTCGCCACTCATTCCTTACTTGGAACCCCCCCCCTCTGTCATAATAACCAAAATCATACATCATATTACCTCTGGAGATAAAAGAAATAGGAAAACTCCAGTACAATGTTACACTTATTCGTCTGTTTCCTTAATACCTATATGTCTCACATTAAAATTAACATGTGAAATACTATAATTTGCTAAAATGTTTCACTTCTTTTCTATTAACTTCCTTCTACGGCCCAACTCAAGTCAACCAAGAAACACTGATGTAATCAACAATAGGATGTTATGAAAACTGGACTGATATATCCGTAGATATTTTTATAGATTTTCATCAAATTAATTATTTCAGGAATATATCTATCTATCTTGGCTGCTTCTCCCATTGGGGGGTAGCCGACATAAAAAGATAAATAATACGGGGATATATTTGCTCTATGGGCAATGATAAGGGAGCTAGCGACCGTCCAGATGGCACTGTTGGAGTGCCACAGCCCATCCTCCCGGCTATTTCAGGAATTAGATAGTTTTAAAATGATAAAGCAATTTTATATGTATGTATTAGTAAATTATCAGCCTTAATAGTAAGAGTGAATAAGTATTGCCAGCATATGAATTGCGATCAATACTTCATTAGAGTATTATCGTCTATTGGACCGATTTTAATAAGCCATACATAGCAAACTACAGATGAAGGGTCCTGTGAATTTCAATGAGACTGACCAATGTGACTTGTCAGATGTGAAGGGATACTAAGACATGTGTAACGAATATCCAAGAAAATTCGATGTTGACGTAGGTATAGAAAGAGAACCGTGCCTTAGTTTCAAGTCCCGGTCAGGGGTAATATATATATATATATATATATATATATATATATATATATATTATATATATATATATATATATATATATATATATATATATATATATACTGCATATAATAACAAAACAAGGCTCTGGCAATTTGGACAGTGTCCATTGCAGCAGCAGGGCATGACTGGGTGAGTCAGGAGCCATTCTAAAGACATCAAGCAACTCTGTGTTGACAAGCCGGCCATAAATGCATTACACAGCGTACATTCACTGTGTCACACTCCATCACAAATAAACATCCAAGAGACAAGACGTTGTAACTTATGACAATCGCCAAATGATAATTAGATGAATGATAGACAAGGATTACGACGTATGCAGTACACTAATTCTCTCTCTCTCTCTCTCTCTCCTCTCTCTCTCTCTCTCTCTCTCTCTCTCTCTCTCTCTCTCTCTCTCTCTCTCTCTCTCTCTCTCTCTCTCTCTCTCTCTCTCTCTCTCATGACTGTCGCCAAATGATAATTAGATGAATGATAGACAAGGATTACGACGTATGCAGTGCACTAATTCTCTCTCTCTCTCTTTCTCTCTCTCTCTCTCTCTCTCTCTCTCTCTCTCTCTCTCTCTCTCTCTGCTGTATATATATATATATATATAATATATATATATATATATATATATATATATATATATATATATATATATATATATACACACACCTAACCGTGCTCACGGGAAAGAGCCCTACACTCGACACTCCCCGTCTACAGCACGGTTTCTTAAACAAATAACACTTACCGTTTATTTCCTTATAGTTATAAATGCATTTAGCGTTTACAGCCTTTCCTAAGCGAATTCTAATGTTCAGTTATTCTTAAACTAAAATTACTTCCTTACATGTATGTGTGTGAGCGTGTGTGTGTGTGTGCATATATATATATATATATATATATATATATATATATATATATATATATATATATATATATATATATATATATATATATATATATATATATATATATATATATATATATATATATATATATATAGAGAGAGAGAGAGAGAGAGAGAGAGAGAGAGAGATTGTGACAAAGGGTTGCTATATAATTGACTTCGGTAGAACAACACGAGGTTTCGTGTCTGTGTGTCCTTGCAGCTCTTGAGTCATCACGTGATGATTATATATACATGAGGACATTTTGTAACAAAGTAATTATCAACATTAATTTTCATCTTTCCTGGATAGTAGTCACCGTGGCTCAAGCGGTAGCGTCCGCGACTTTGAGGCGTCAGGTCGTGGGTTCGCGCCCCGTCACGGTCTGAGGTTTGCAAGGGCATGCACTCAGGGTAACGATTACATCTGATAAAACAAGTCCTTCGCAATTAGGCAACCGTCCTAGCCCTGGTAGAAAAGGGAGTCCGTGACGTAATACCGAAACAAGCTGTAGCAATACCTGCCTACTTATGTAAAACATTGCAAACCAAACGCAGCTCTGAATCTTGATGACATATACAAAACACCCTTCGATACCTAAGTGGCCATAGAGAATGGTTTGTACCACCTGTATGTAGTCGAAAATATATCAGTAAAAAACTGCCAAAAATACCAGGCAACTCGAGGTGGGAACCACTACAGCGTTTGGTAACATCTAGCGACAACTACATTATTTCGGTATCCCGTTTTAACACTTCGAGATGGTTCATATATTTATTCCATAATTCGCTATAACCGACTTAGTACTAAAAGGAGAGGGTAGTGGCTTCCTTCGTTTGGCACACCCACTCGTCTTAGTAGTCAGTGAAGAACACCATGTGATGAATAGGTTAAATGTTGTTGTTGTTCCGGTTTTACGTCACGGATTCCCTTTTCTACCAAGGGCTAGGACGGTTGTCTTCTTGCGAAGGATTTGTTTTGGCAGATGTAATCGTTACCATGAGTGCATGAGTAGGTTAAAATATAGAAAAAATATTATGACGACCTCATTCAACGTATCGTATCTATCTGCCTGTTTAATTACTCATCTACCTATATATCTACGTATTATCTATCGATATTCAACTAACGATCTATCTGGCTCTCTTTTTATGTATGAGCTTTTGCGACACTTCAGTTTGAAAGAACGCAAGGATAATAATTTCCATACATGACGAATTCACCGTGACAGTATCCAGCTAACATGATTGTCGCCAGGGCACTGTACAGTGGTAACGCGTTGGCTTCGCAATCACGAGGTGGAGAGATCGGTTCCCGTCCAAGACCGAGAGTTTAAGCTGTTTACTGGCAGGTTACTGCTGTGGTTGTGCACCACAGTGGGGGATTGGGCCTTGCCCCGACTGACGAATACCCATTGTATAATGGAAATAAAGGTTTATTATTATTATTATTACTAATCTTCGGTTTTAGCATCGGCTCCGGAAGCAGTTGCCCACAGATTTTTATACACTCGTTACTGCAATTGCTCTAGGCATTGCTAGAGACAGTCTACATCATCCGCCTCTTCTTATGTATTTGAACTATACTCGAGGTAAGGAGAACTGTGTTAGTTAACAAATAGACAGACTAGAGCTAAGACCTTATCTTTAGAATCTACAAGATGTACCTGTAGACAGAAGATAAGAGTCATAGAGTCATTTGGGGAGAGCACCTGCAGACTTGCAGTCTAATAAGAAACAAGACCTCTATCGTCTGATTTAGAAACATCCAACGGGGGTATCCTGCAGTAATTGACACTTACTACAAGCGATAAGAGTAAAAATGCCCGGCAGTGTATGCAAACTGGAATGATGAAGTGGTTTCGTTTTCGCATTTAATTTAACTCCCAATCTCCTTCGGGATCAACAATAATCAAATAAGCACATTACCATATGTGAAAACATGAATCATTTTTACCCCGACCGGGACTTGGAACAAAAAACAACAACAACAACAGCAACAACAACAACAATAATAATAATAATAATAATAATAATAATAATAATAATAATAATAATAATAACAACAGCAGACGTGTAATGAATCAGGGAGAAAAAATGGGTTTTGGGGAGCAGAAAATAAAACGAAATTACTACAGTTTGTAGCAACTTGAGAGAAGCCTGCGGAAAGACCGTTAGATAGACAACTCAACTGAGTTTACAAGAAAGACATTTCCCCAGAGTCTATGGCAGAGTACTGCCCTGTGATAACAGCGATGTAATCTTCTGACGAACTGCACAAAAGCAAAGTAACTATTGAGAGAGAGAGAGAGAGAGAGAGAGAGAGAGAGATGAGAGAGAGAGAGAGAGAGAGAGAGAGAGAGAGAGAGAGAGAGAGGAGAGGAGAGAGAGAGAGAGATGAGAGAGAGAGAGAGTGAGAGAGAGAGAGAGAGCATAAACGTGAAGAAAATGAAGTAACAGGAGAATCTCAGTTTGCTAATGAGAGGAGAGAGAGAGAGAGAGAGAGAGAGAGAGAGAGAGAGAGAAGAGAGAGAGAGAGAGAGAAATGACATACTGTTGAGAAGGATAAAGGCGAAGAAGGCAGGCTCAAGAGACTTATTTTATTAGTCTCGTTGTGCGTGTGCATCTTGACACGTAGTTTCTCTCTCTCTCTCTCTCTCTCTCTCTCTCTCTCTCTCTCTCTCTCTCTCTCTCTCTCTCTCTCTCTCTCTCTCTCTCTCTCTCTCTCTCTCTCTCTATCTATCTATCTATCTATCTATCTATCTATCTATCTACACACACACTCACACACATAATCACAATTAGTATGACTAAGTATAAAATGGAACCGATCAGGAGACGGGAAGATACGAGCTTTGGGCTCTTTCCCGTAAACACAATTAGGTAATCACAATTAGTATGACTAAGTATAAAATGGAACCGATCAGGAGACGGAAGATACGAGCTTTGGGCTCTTTCCCGTAAACACAATTAGGTAATCACAATTAGGTAATCACACACACACACACTAGTCACAGCGAAAACATATTGCTTCTAATTCCATGCTATTAATTAGGAAATTTTTTTCGCAGACTTGGAGGTAAACAGTACGGAAATTCCTTGATACTGTTACAATGTTTTTATATGTATAAGGGCAAGGTTTGTTTATCTATCAACTAGTTCGTTCCGGCTTTACGTCACGGACCCCCTTTTCTACCAAGGACTAGGACGGTTGCCTTCTTGCGAAGGACTTGTTGTTGGCAGATGTAATCGTTACTCTGAGTGCATGCCCTTGCTAACCTCAGACCGTGACGGGGCGCGAACCCTCGACCTGACGCCTCAAAGTCGCGGACGCTACCGCTTGAGCCACGGTGACTACTCAAGAGAAGCGTAAATGAGTCAAGTCATTTTACCTGGACTGAAACACGTGGTTTTCAAGCAGAAAAAAAAAAAAAAAAAAAAAAAAAAAAAATATATATATATATATATATATATATATATATATATATATATATATATATATATATATATATATATATATATATATATATATATATATATATACTCGAAGAGGGAATTTGGACGAAAAAAATATATATATTGACAATCGAAATCTTGACATATCGATATTCCAACTCTATTAATAATTATAGCTAATAATGAATAAAATGGCCAAATAAACTATAATATAATTATAGCACTAAAATCTGTTAACGTGTGGGGTCAGTGATGGAACAGTATCTGCAAGAGTTCGTATTTTTTTTTTTTGTTTTTTTTTTTTTCGAAAAGACTAAATGATGTAAGTACAGCACCTCCCTTTAAGAGATATGTAAATAAACAGATAGATACGTAAAATAAACATAGATAAAATAAATAAAAAATAAATAAATAAGTAAATATATAAATGTCAGAGTGTACATGGTAATGAACATTCCATAATATCGTTTTGAATTATCTTATTCAGAGGTACATAAACGTAACATTTGAGCGTATAAAAGTTGGACTTCATAAAGGGCGGTTTACACGGTCAAACGGTTCGTCGAACGCGGTTCGACAGACAAGTGTTTGAAGTGATGTTCGAACGTGTGAACGGGGTATTTGGTTGTCGACACGTGTTCGACAACCAAATATCCCGTTCACACGTTCGAACATCACTTCAAACACTTGTCTGTCGAACCGCGTTCGACGAACCGTTTGACCGTGTAAACCGCCCTTTAGAGTGATCCTCAAACAGGAGGGACTTGGCCTCCAGGAGAGGAATTTAAATTCTGAGACGAGAAAATTTAGTCAGGGGAGGAACTGAGGAGGAACTTCTTCTTCTTCCTCTATTTGCGTTCCCATGTTCATATGGGGTCGCATCTCTTCACTAGTCGTCTCCACTGGTTCCGGTCCATCACTTGCTCCTCCTCCAGCTGTCTCTCCACAATAAAAAAAAGAATGAAGTCTCTACACTGTATACATATGTACATAGACAATGACAGCAATCCCCCTTGTAAAGGGGTGGCCGAGTAAAATGACCTCAACTACTCCTTGTAGCTCCTTAAGAATACGAGGCTGTCTCAATTTCCCCCCCCCCCATCTTGCTTAGGTCACTCACAGGATAAGAGGGCAAGGATCTTCTGCCATGAGCCTGACAACTGCAGATACATTACTCCCTTAAGCTTCATCTCATACATATCAAATGAAATGCCAACTATAAACACAAGAATTATTACAATTTGTATAAATAGCCTACATCAACACTGAATATTCTTGGATATTCGTTACCCACCTCATATTATCCCTTCACATCTGACAAGTCATTACACTCTCCATTTCTGTTTCTCTTTATTTTGTATATTCTTCGTGCCCAGACCTGGCGAGGGCTGTTTTATTTTATTATTTTTTGGCCTGTTCTGGTGTCACAATCATATATATATATATATATATATATATATATATATATATATATATATATATATATATATATATATATATATATATATATATATAAAATCTTGGGTTGGATGAAGATTTAAAGCGCAAAGATCAAAGGGTTAGAGTAAGGCTGCAATGCATTGCTGGAGGAAATCAAGTGATGGTGTTACACACGGGCCCAGAATTAGGGTTGTTACTGTCCATTCTTTGTATATCACTTTCCTAGGGTGTGTGTGTGTGTGTGTGTGTGTGTGTGTGTATGTGTGTGTGTGTGTGTGTGTGTGTGTGATTACCTAATTGTGATTACCTAATTGTGTTTACGGGAAAGAGCCCAAAGCTCGTATCTTCCCGTCTCCTCATCGGTTCCATTTTATACTTAGTGTGTGTGTGTGTGTGTGTGTGTGTGTGTGTGTGTGTGTGTGTGTGTGTGTATGTGTGTGTGTGTTTTTATTAAGTATGATCGTAGCTAAATATTTATTTAGCAGAATTAATATGAAATGAAGTTATGGTAGACAATAGCAAAAATAAATTGTACATTGAAAAGTAAATTGACGAAAATTGCCATTAATGCGAGATGATAAAATGTGTATTACTCATGAACAGGAATGAATTTAGAGGATTGTGAATAAATAAGACCAAAAGTCAATGAATTATTTAATCTCTCTTCCAATGTGCATTTACAAGACATACTAATGGAAGGATATATCTGGTTTACATGAGTTCCGGTTTTACGTCACGGACTCCCTTTTCTACCAAGGGGTAGGACAGTTGCCTTCTTGCGAAGGACTTGTTTTTGGCAGATGTAATCGTTACCCTGAGTGCATGCCCTTGCTAACCTCAGACCGCGACGGGGCGCAAACCCTCGACCTGACGCCTCAAAGTCGCGGACGCTACCGCGTGAGCCACGGTGACTACTAGTTTGTAAATTTAATTATGGCTTTGATAGAGTTAACTAGGATTGCTATTTTACTAGGTATAAGTGATAACAGTTTGAAACTTCGATAGAAGCTTTTTTAGGTTAAAAGAAAGAAGTTAAATATCGCAAAGTAGCTTATAACTGGAAAATGTTCCGGTTTTACGTCACGGATTCCCTTTTCAACATAGGGCTAGGACGGTTGCCTTCTTGCAAAGGACATGTTTTGGCAGATGTAATTGTTGCCCTGAGTGCATGCCCTTGCTATCTATAAAATTATAGGTCAGTGGAATGATAAAAAGATATCAATGAATTTGAAATCTGGACCGGAGACGGGGAGTTATATGCATAAGACTATTTCCTAGATATACAATTACACACATAAGCTCTATTGCCCCTAGAATCTACAACATGAGAAACTATGGGATCAGATAAATAATTCTTCAAAGATGGGACAAAGCTAATAGAGAGATTAGGGGAGGCAATGAGGTGATAGGTCATGTAGTCATCGTGGCTCAAACGGTAGCGTCCGCGACTTTGAGGCGTCAGGTCGAGGGTTCGCGCCCCGTCACGGTCTGAGGTTAGCAAGGGCATGCACTCAGGGTAACGATTACATCTGCCAAAAACAAGTCCTTCGCAAGAAGGCAACCGTCCTAGTCCTTGGTTGAAAAGGGAGTCCGTGACGTAACACCAAAACAAACACACAAACAAACAATGAGGTGATAGGTCATATCTTCAAGAATCGTCAGCAATCTTATTTTCAAGATGTAGACTATTTCTTATTTAGTGTAAAGGAGTTAATGAGAAAAAGTAACTTTGGGAATACATGACATGTACTCTAAGTATACATTACCTACAGACAAACGGGGAGTCACAAGGACTCATTCTTTCCTGTAGCATATACATATAATTAAATGCAATTAGGTAAATATATTCACAGACAACGGATAAATATTGTAAGAATAACTGTCTTGTATATAGTATACGTGACGTGTATATTAAAAAAAAAAGTGAGTTTTGTTATATATACCACGCCCTATGAAAACATAATCATGCAGACTACAGCCAGAGCCTCACACACGGTGAAGGCGTCTAACAACGTAAGCTTTATGAGAGAGAGAGAGAGAGAGAGAGAGAGAGAGAGAGAGAGAGAGAGAGAGAGAGAGAGAGAGAGAGAGAGAGAGAGAGAGAGAGAGAGAGAGAGAGAGAGAGAGAATACAGTTAATCTATGACAAAGACATTGCACGAAGGTTTATAAAACATAGCAAATTAGCGAGACTATAAAGCTCTGGAGGCTTTTTCTTTCACTCATATCATTTGTAGTGTTTTCAAAGAGTGGGCAAAAATCTACCTGTACAATACTGGTATGATAATATTGCTCTTTTATTTTACCCGAAAATAAACATAAGGAGAATATCAGACTATGTACTGTGTTATGTGAGCCTGTTCATACACACATACACACACACACACATACATGCAAAAGAGATAATGAAA
>JAXCGZ010016990.1:100000-110000 GCA_037179515.1 Halocaridina rubra
GAAAAACAAATAAATACTGAAAAATGAAGTGAAAGTCTAATACACGTGCGAGACATCGTCACATCCCTTGTAATATTTTCTTAAATTCGTTCGTTCGTTCCGGTTTTACGTCACGGACTCCCTTTTCTACTAAGGGCTAGGACGGTTGCCTTCTTGCGAAGGACTTGTTGTTGGCAGATGTAATCGTTACCCTGAGTGCATGCCCTTGCTAACCTCAGACCGTGACGGGGCGCGAACCCTCGACCTGACGCCTCAGAGTCGCGGACGCTACCGCTTGAGCCACGGAGACTACTAATATTTTCTTAAATATTTTTTTATATTTTGCATCATTCCCGTCTCTGTATTATAATCTAGTGCTATTTGCAAATCATATTTATTCAATACAACACGATTAAATAGATATTCCAATGAGGAGGATGTTTCTGTAAAGGCATTAGGACAATGTGTTAATATATTCTCTCTCTCTCTCTCTCTCTCTCTCTCTCTCTCTCTCTCTCTCTCACTATCTATCTATCTATCTATCTATCTTCTATCTCTCTATCTCTCTGTGTGTGCGCGCGCGCGTGCGTGCGTGTGTGCGTTCGTGTGTGTTTGTGTGTGTATGTGTGTGTGCGTGTGTGTGTGGCTAATCCACAAATAGTCATTGTAAATACAAATATACTGAGAACAAATGTTTTTAGTTTGTTGTTGTTGTGAGCTATATTCACCGCGTTCACTGTATGCATAAAGCGAAGGAGGGAAAAATATTACACTAGCGTCTTTTCTTCTTTCTCAACAGCTCTTGCCAAGTCCATAAAGGGTAGCTGTTTTCACGAGCCTCTAGGAGACTAGAGTCGGCATTGGCTTAGTCTTACAACCAGATACCCTCCCTGACACCTACCCTCTCCACTGATTAAAGAGCGGTTTACACGGTCAAACGGTTCGTCGAACGCAGTTCGACAGACAAGTGTTTGAAGTGATGTTCGAACGTGTGAACGGGGTATTTGGTTGTCGAACACGGAACGTGTTCGACAACCAAATACCCCGTTCACACGTTCGAACATCACTTCAAACACTTGTCTTTCGAACCGCGTTTGACGAACCGTTTGACCGTGTAAACCGCCCTTAAGTCTTCGAACCGTCACCGAACTGAGCTAGTTTTCTCCCTCAGTGCCTGGATCACTATAATATCATTGACTAAGAGTAAAGAAAAA
The DNA here is from genome assembly GCA_037179515.1 of Halocaridina rubra. Lineage (NCBI taxonomy): Eukaryota > Metazoa > Arthropoda > Malacostraca > Decapoda > Atyidae > Halocaridina > Halocaridina rubra. The sequence goes on from JAXCGZ010016990.1 coordinate 101,194, forward strand.
TAATGGAAGAGAAGATCACCGTGAAATTCAGCAAATAACTATAAAACAGACTAATAAGCCGTCTTTAATCTGTAATAAGGGGGAAAGGTTATTTTTGGCAAGCTTTCCCTTTTTCACCGCCACACTAACATTTAAAAGGGGAGTTTGTATGCAAAAAGCCATTGCTTTCTTAAGAGAAGGTGCACTCATTATCATGATGCGATGAGGGGAATGCGAGGGTCATCTTCAAAATAAGATAATGCACAGGAAAACAGCATACAACATGCTCATGGCCAACTCATTCTAACTCGAAATAATATGAGTGTGTTTTACGTTACGGACTCCCTTTTCAACCAAGGACTAGGACGGTTGCCTTCTTGCGAAGGATTTGTTTTGGCAGATGTAATCGTTACCGTGAGTGCATGCCCTTGCTAACCTCAGACCGTAATCAATATTGCTTGGAATAAAAAAAAAATTGCATAACAACATCAGCTGGATAATCTGTTTGACTAGGGAAATAGAGGGGTAGAGAGACATAGGCCCGATTTCTTAAACAGTGTAAGCCTAGGATACCATATTGTTAGTTAGCTAGACACACACAAATGGATTTCATAAACGCATCTGAAGCGGTTCTGTGTATGGCTAGGATCCCGTACGGGATCCTAGCCATACACAGAACCGCGTCAGATGCGTTTATGAAATCCATTTGTGCGTCTAGCTAACTAACAATATGGTATCCTAGGTTTACACTGTTTAAGAAATCGGGCCATAGACTAAGACGGACTGGTAAGTACACTGGTTCCGGTTTTACGTCACGGACTCCCTTGTTTTGGCAGATGTAATCCTTACGCTGAGTGCATGCCTTTGCTAACCTCAGACCATGGCGGGGCGCGAACCCTCGACCTGACGCCTCAGAGTCGGAGACGCTACCGACTGAGCCACGGAGGGGAGGAAGTCCAACGACGGTTAGTTTGGTAAGAATGACAGTGAGGAGAAAGGATTGGTGGTGTTCTCTAGAGGCCAACGTCCAATTGGAGAAGACGCTTTGGTAAGGTAAGAAAAATATTTAACTAACACTGTTGCAGTGGGAAAAAAATATAGGTCAACAACAAATCTATTTTAGATTTTTTTTAATTCAATACAATATTTACATGCAGCATATCAATTAGAAGCTTAGTAGTTAACTGTAATTACATATACATAAACATTGGAAGCAAACTACAGTTTGCAAAGGGGGGGAGCCAAGTTACAGCATAAACATTCACAAGCTAATATACCCCAATCACTCCTCTAAGCTCCTTTAGGTTAAAGGGCTCCCACTATATCCCCAACCACCACCAGGTAAGTTGATGAGGATCGTCTGCCGCGAGTCTCGAAAGCCGCAGCTATTTTGAATTAGATATTCCTATAATTACAATCAAATAAGAGCAGAAGTAAAATTTATTCGCATCATGCTTATGCAGGCATCTTAAATCGGTTGCTTAATGTCCAAGATCATCTCTGACTTGTCCTTAACCTTTTTCTTTTCCTCTGTCTTGGTAATTTCTCGTTCCCGGGCCTTTATTGATAAGGGCAGTTTTTGCCTGTCCCGATGTCACCCTTATAAAAAAAAGTTCGTTTAACATATGCAAGGAATACATACTTTAAAAACCACTGAACGAGTTAATGCTGAACGCTGTGTCTACATAAAGTGAGCTTCCAAGGTGAGATGAAAGTTACAAAACATACCATCACCCGAGAGACCAATATGCTCTCGGAGTTTTCACGATTCTTTTATATCTTAAAGACCAGTTAAAACTTTTATTTCTATTTGTTTTCATGGTTTTTGAAAGTTTTTGTGTGCTAGAGACAAGGCACAATATAGGAGAGAAGAAGAAGAAGAAGAAGAAGAAGAAGAGGAGGAAGAGGAGGAAGAGGAGGAAGAGAGAAGAAGAAGAAGAAGAAGAAGAAGAAGAAGAAAAAGAAGAAGAAGAAGGAGAAGAAGAAGAAGAAGAAGAAGAAGAAGAAGAAGAAGAAGCATCAGTGCTAAAGGGGAAAGAAGAATGCAGATGAGAATATACTCATAGCACTGTGAGGAAGTACGATAAGGATGGAAGGAGGGAATACAAGAAAAAACCTAACTCAATATGTAGGTATAACTGCTGAATTGGCAATACTTGTACAAGCGTTTAAGTAAAGTCAGGTAGTTTTGCTGGTACTGAAGAGGAATACCAGAGTGCTAAGCTATAGGAAAAACACAGAAGAAGATACACGATCTGTTGCTTGTAGCGAAAGAAAAAAACTAGTTGAAGTAGTATAATGAAAAGAAGAGCTCAGAATAAGATGAAGGCAGTGTCACTGGCAACGAGGGGAAAGCATGGATGAAGAGTTGCGTAGTGTTGTTGTTGCTGTTGTTGTTGTTGTTCCGGTTTTACGTCACGGCAGCTGAAGGGAAAGGTAGTATTGTTGAAAAAGAAGGAAAAGAGTGGAAAATATAAGTACCATTAGTGGAAAGGGATAACCCGGAAAAAGGGGGTATTGCTGGAAAAGGAAAAAAGCGAAGGAAGAAACTGGGTAAAACACGATGGAAAAGTAGAGAGGGAGATCACGACAGAAGAGAACTGGGTGCTATGTAAAACACGATGGAAAAGTAGAGAGGGAGATCACGACAGAAGAGAACAGGGTGCTATGTAAAACACGATGGAAAAGTAGAGAGGGAGATCATGACAGAAGAGAACAGGGTGCTATCTAAAACACGATGGAAAAGTAGAGAGGGAGATCACGACAAAAGAGAACAGGGTGCTATGTAAAACACGATGGAAAAGTAGAGAGAGGGAAGTCATGACAGAAGAGAACAGGGTGCTATGTAAAACACGATCGAAAAGTAGAGAGGGAGATCATGACAGAGGAGAACAGGGTGCTATGTAAAACACGATGGAAAAGTAGAGAGGGAGATCACGACAGAAGAGAACAAGGTGCTATGTAAAATACGATGGAAAAGTAGAGAGGGAGATCACGACAGAAGAGAACAGGGTGCTATGTAAAATACGATGGAAAAGTAGAGAGAGGGAGATCACGACAGAAGAGAACAGGGTGCTCTGTAAAACACGATGGAAAAGTAGAGAGGGAGATCACGACAGAAGAGAACAGGGTGCTCTGTAAAACACGATGGAAAAGTAGAGAGGGAGATCATGACAGAAGAGAACAGGGTGCTACGTAAAACACGATGGAAAAGTAGAGAGGGAGATCATGACAGAAGAGAACAGGGTGCTATGTAAAACACGATGGAAAAGTAGAGAGGGAGATCACGACAGAAGAGAAGAGGGTGCTACGTAAAACACGATGGAAAAGTAGAGAGGGAGATCATGACAGAAGAGAACAGGGTGCTATGTAAAACACGATGGAAAAGTAGAGAGGGAGATCACGACAGAAGAGAAGAGGGTGCTATGTAAAACACGATGGAAAAGTAGAGAGAACAGAGTGCTATGGAAGGCTTGGTATGAAAAAGATAAAGCAACTGGAAAAATAACTTTAGACACAGAGAAATAATAACGATTAATTAAGAGACTGGCTGAGAAGGAAGAGAGAGAAAAAAATGATGATTACATCAATATTATTGTAATGAACGATCAACATCAACCCAGTAACTAGAACAATGGTCAATAAAACAAAACAAAAAAAAATCCTTGTGAACAAAGACATTAAATAAAACAAAACAAAAAAAATTCCTTATTAACAAAGACATCAAAGAGGGGTGACACTGCACTAACTACAGTGTTGATTCATCACCGTCTATTTGTTTAAACTGGCGAGCAAATAATAATAATAAAAAGGTAGATTCTGTTCCATTATAATGATTGCTTTTGACTTGATTTGTTTCCTTTTGAACATGAAAAGCTCGTGAGATTAAAAAAAAAACAAAAAACTTGACATAAAAGAAAAACGTCACAAAGTTGTTGATATTTATCGAATCGGATGACGTCATACTCGATAAGTATCTTTTAGTATCTTTATCATTTATTTATTTATTTACTTATCATATACAAACATTTCTTTATGTATGTATCTGATTATTTATCTATCTTTGTACTGAAGTCATTATCCCGTAAAAAAAAAATTGAAATATCAACACAACATGGCGATGAAAAAATGGCTTGTATTGTATAACTCGATTTCATGTTTTTTTTTTCTTTTAATTTTAATTTTGAATTTGTCGTTTTTAATTTTTACACTTCGCCATAATGGACAAGGATTCTTATGTTTTATATGGAATGATTAATTAAATATATCTTTATATTACTAAAATGATGTTTTTGACATGTTTATATCTTTCAATGGCGTTTGAGAACAAACTATCCTATTATTCTAGTGAATTCTGAAAAATTTTATCAGAATATTTACTAAACTTTTCCATATATTACTTTAAAAATTATATTACTTTCATGTTTACATTTTTCAACAGTTTTCAACTGTGAACTCGCTTTGATAATTCTTTGGCCGCTTTCACATCAAAGTGGCACGTCGCATGTGTCATGCCACGTGGCATGCCACGTGCGACGTGCCACTTTGGTGTGAAAGCGGCCTTTGATTTTATGAATAGTTCAGGTATCGATTATGAAGTTTCTGAGAGATTCAGCCATGCAAAAAAAAAAAAAAAAAAAAAATCGGCCGACTATATAAAAAAAGAACATTTTCATCAAGCATACAATTTAGGAATCAGCAAAAAAAATAACAAAGGAGCGACTGAGTATAAAATAAAAGGACATTTTTATATACTAAGCAAATTAAGAGTGTGCGAAAGAAAATTAGAAAAAAAAGGAGCGGCCCTGTATTAAAAAAAGGTCATTTTCATATACTAAGCAAGTTAAAAGTCAGGCAAAGAAAATGAAAAAAAGGAGTGGCCAAGTATAAAAAAAAGGACATTTTCATATACTAAGCAAATTAAGAGTCTGCCAAAGATAATGAGAAAAAAATGGAGAGGCCAGGTATAAAAAAAGGACATTTTCATATACTAAGCAAATTAAAAGTCAGGCAAAGGAAATTAATAAAAAAGGAGTGGCCAAGTATAAAAAAAAGGACAGTTTCATATACTAAGCAAATTAAAAGTCCGGCAAAGAAAATGAAAAAGGATTCAACGAGTATTACAAGAGAATTTCAATCCACTAAGCAAATTCTCTCAAGTAAATGCCACACCCAACAACGTAAAAGTAATTGGCCAGTGCGGTACAATTATCAAATGTTACCCCTTGCGTGTTGTTTATAGGATGGCGCATGTACACTGTGCGTGCCGGAGAGCCAAGGCTGTAGGTATATGTGCGTGTGTACGTAAATGAGATTTCGTTTTGCTACTTGGTTTAAGGCTCTATTATACAGCTATAACGAATGCAGCCAAAATAGGTAATTATAATATGAATATATTTTGTATTTAGTTTTTCTTTTCTATATCACTGACACGGGCCAAAGGAATTTTCCCGCACCAGCAAGTATAGTAAACTGGGACGGATTGGTGTTTTAGGTGTTTGGGATGTGATGAAGCGGTAGGGATAAATCAGCTGCGGCTGCCAGGCTCACGGAAGACGATCCTTACCCACTTATCCGTAAGTGGCCCAAATAGGGCATTGAGGGGAATTGTGGCTACCTTCTCTCCCCAAGGAGCTAAGAGGAGTCATCAAGGTTTGTCTGGTTCAGGTGAATGTGTGCTTTGATTCATTCACCCCCCTTACAAGGGGCTTCGGGGGCACTGCATATGTAAACTATACCACTAATCTTTATACTTTGTAAGGAGTATCTGTCAGATTCTACCTTCCATTTTTCCTCTGCCTTTACTTCACAACCTTCATCTGTTACTCGTAATCAGGCTCGTAGCACTCTTTCTTCCACTCTCAACTCCGATTTGCAAATGGTATCTGAGTGGGGCACCATAAATTTAGCTAAATACAATGCCTTCCATACACAGTTTCTGGCTATCTCTTTATCTTCTCCTCCAGATAGCCTTATTGTCTTCGAATCTAACGAACTTTACCCTCTTAATTCCATTACCATATATTGAATCCAGATAGCCTTTAATTTGTCTTGGATGAACCATATAATCCAAATTTCTAAATCTGCATCCAAAATATTGGGGGTTCTGTTTCGTTTTTGTCATTTATTTTCCTCTTTACATTTATCTAAGGCAGTCAGACTCATTAATGACCCTTCTCTTACTTTTAATATGGATTCTCTTCGCTGTAAGGCATCATCGCTTTCTCATTTCTATCGCTATTACTTTTATCACTGCTCTGATGAGTTGGCGAGTTGCATTCCTCCCACACTACCGAGGCCACGCAATACTCGCGGCTTCGTATTTGCATTTAATTCAAATTTCAATCTCATTTGGGACCAACAATAATCAAATAAGCACATTACCATATGTGAAAACATGAATCATTTTTACCCCGACCGGGGCTTGAACCTAGGACACATAATTACTGTGCCAAGGCGCTACCAACTACACCACAGAAGGTCTAAAAGGGAAACAAACCTTATTGCTATATCTGCTATACTAGGAATGAACGCCACGTGTACTAGACTTAGCAACATGCAGGAGAACTTCTAGCAAGGTCATTTAAAGTTAAGAGTTTTGAAACTTAATCTATTTCCTGTAGAACCAATTAATTACGACGATGCTTCGAAATTTGGAAAAAGATTTAGATTGATAACTGTGTGTCACTAGGCAGATACACAGATGAACAGACAGAAAGATAAAAGAGGCAGTTCATTACCGGAAGGATAAACCTATCTGACTGGGAAACGTAAATAAATGCATGTGTATTACTAGGAAATAAACAAATGATCCCTCCTCTGAGCAGATAACACTCCCTCGAGCATGTGGATTTAAAAAAGGACACGCAATGAACTTCAAAAAAGAGTCAGAGAGAACCTTTTTTGAACAGACTAGGAAAAGGTCACTTAAAGGTGGCTTGGCTTTAAAACGCCTTTTACGTAAACCCAGTTGTGTTGCATAGACATGATCCTTTACCCAACCCATTCTACCTCCCCTCCCCTCTCCTCTCCCCCCCCAATAATCCTCCAACCTTTCCCCTTAATCTCTCTCTAACTCTAGTCTTCAGGTCCTCAGGGATTCATTACGGCTCGTAGCTGATGAATCCAATGGCACCACTATGGCACTGTTTCCCTTGGCACTGGAAGAGGGGAAAGCGAAGTTGGGGGAATGGAAGGAAGGAAGAATGGCTCGACTGAGAGACTAGAAACAAATGTAAATAGGGAAAATAAAGTAAAAATAGGGTAAAATGAAGAGTAGAGAATATGGAGGATGATACAAATATATGTTGAAGATGGGAAGATCACAGATAATGCTTGCGGTTATTAACTCCACCAGAATCTACATTATCCATTATAGTATATATAGAAGAGATTAACTCAACACATGTGCTATCTGTTTATTTTAAATGCATACGTTCATCTGCTTAACAACACTTATTTTCAAATAATTCCTCTCTTTCCCTCTCTCTCTATCTCTCTCTCTCTCTCTCTTCTCAATAATCAGATATACTTTTTCTGCTTAATATTAATGATAATGAAGTTACACATGTCATGGTCAGAGTAATTCAGTGCATAGCAAGGTGTGCTACTATAGTTCTTCTTCTTCTTCTTCTTAAAAAAAAAAAAAAAAAAAAAAAAAAAAAAATATATATATATATATATATATATATATATATATATATATATATATATATATATATATATATATATATATATATATATATATATATATATATATATATATATATATATATATATATATATATATATATATTATGAGTGTTTATATGGAGAATAAATAATCAAGAGATTCTTAAATAGTAAGAATGAGCATTCATAGGATCTTAAGAAAATGGTTACGAAGTTAAATAACCAAGTGTAAGTTATCATAGAATGTAAGGGATAAAGTATTCTTAGATGCAGTAAAACTTCATGGTAATATGTATGCCTCCGATTATACAATATCAAAAAAGATATATGATGAAGTAATATTCTGTTTTTTTTTTACGCTTTGTGGCACTCGTAATGCCCATTTGGGAGTGCCTCCGATTATACAATATAAAAAAAAGTTATATGATTATTTATTTTTTTACGCTTTGTGGCACTCGTAATCCCCATTTGGGGGTGGATACTGACGAACTGAGGCCGGGGACTTAAGGCTGGATGCCTTCCCTAACGTTCCGCCGTTGGCTCGAAAACTGGTCCGTCACCTCCCTTGTCGAGCACCCTACCACTATGCTACGGCACAAAATATTGACATCAACATAAAGGTAAGTTTCCCATTAATAAGCGCCAAAGGAAATATATTTGCAAGGGAAAACCGAAGCTCCAGTTCGATTTTATGCGTTTGTTCCAAATATAAATATCGCAAAGATACTTCGTAGTCACCGTGGCTCAAGCGGTAGCGTCCGCGACTCTGAGGCGTCAGGTCGAGGGTTCGCGCCCCGTCACTGGTCTGAGGTTAGCAAGGGCATGCACTCAGGGTAACGATTACATCTGCCAAAACAAGTCCTTCGCAAGAAGGCAACCGTCCTAGCCCTTGGTAGAAAAGGGAGTCCGTGACGTAAAACCGGAACTGTAATACGTGCTTCGTGGAGAGGAGAACGTGACCCAGCCTTAATTTAACCAACTTAGATCCCTTGAAGTCGCAAAAATCCAGAATCATTTTATTTAAAGAACTCGTTTCTTTCAATTAGTGTAGAAACTGCCTTTTACATCTTATAACCATGTCAAAAAAAATTTTACAATGTCTTCAAGAAGCAGGCCAGAGGGCCACGGTTGCTCAGCAGTAGCTTGCGCCAGTTGGG
>JAXCGZ010016990.1:115000-130000 GCA_037179515.1 Halocaridina rubra
TGTGTGTATGTGTGCGTGCGTGCATGTGTGTGTGTATGTGTGCCTTTACCTAATTATGCTCAAAGGAATTAATCCTTGTTCGTAACTCACCCGATACTTGTCCCGTACAAGTATCACATCTGTTCTTTAAACAGTAAATGCATTTAGGATTACTATTTCCTCGCTTAGCGAAAGCCAATTATCCACTATTCTTACACTAAAAAAATACTTCCTACTATCCTGTCAAAAAGATTTCTTACAAAGTTTCAAGCTAAGACAGCTAGTTCCAGAGCCAGTCATAAGAAATTCGGGCCAAAGAGTTAGTACTAGAGGGAATTTAACAAAGAGAGGTAATAAAAGCAGGTCATTCTGCCTTGCCTCATCAGCTATTCAATCAGAAAGTAACGATCCCTCCTGTACCATTACAATACATATGTAGTCTATAGACAGGCCAAGTACACATACACAAACACACACTTTATGCGAATCAGACAAGGACGTACAGTATACATACGAGTACATTATACGTATATCAGACAAAAAAAAATGTACAGTATACTCTACAGACATGCACGAGCACACACCAGAGAACCAGAGAATATGAATAATTAAAAACATCATACACCCACTTTTTCCTTTTACTACCTGTTCACTGTCATCGTTTCTGCACGCAACCATCGCACGCTATTAAAGGCCATAAAAGAAGGATAAAGAGAATAGACATGAATAGCGTCGAAACGACGTAGAAAAGAAACCATTATAGCTTTGGCCTAAGAGGTTAGTTGATGATATATCTTCCAAAAATCTTTTACGTTTAGTTAATTTAATGACTGGTAAGAAAATGGGTTTTTATGGTAAACTAGAAAGTTAAAATATTTCTATTGTTCTCAAGAACAAGTGTTTTCATTGCTAGATGTTATTTCCAGTTTATAAATCCATAATGAAGATATAAATTCGAAGATGAATAAATGTTTAAATACAAAATTACAAACACGTCATTTGACGTTCATATAGCAGAATAAAATACTTAAAAAAATAATTAATTGCAGATATATTTCAGTAAAATCTTTGGTATATTTATTTGACTTTGGTACTGAGACACATAATTGCCTCTTCCAAATTTCCTGAGAGTATAAATACTATCGTATATCACTAAAACTCATATATGAGGGCCATGTGCTATGCACTATACAAAGACGAGGTACTGAAGGGCGATTTCAGTTGAGTCTCCATGAAGTTTCTACGTACTGTACTGGTACTTTAACCTTTAACTTTTCTCTACGATCATAGGGGGTCGCTATTTCTCATAGGTCTCTTGAAGAATAGCGTTGGTTTAGCCTCAAGGCACTGCCGGCAAAACCTGGCAACTTTTTTTTTCTTTTTTTCTTGGTGACACCGGGACAGGCAAAAGCTGCCCTCATCAATAAAGGCCCGGGCACGAGAAAATACCATGACGAAGGTAAAGAAAAGATTAAGGACAAGGCAGAGATGAGGTAATGGCACACAAATGAAAACTGGTCCGAACGCTACGAAATTTTTTTTTAAATATGATCACATTCGACCAGGCTACAGAAAGGCAAATTTTTTTTAACGTCAATTTGTAGAACCAGGTAACAACAGGAAAAACAACAAAACAAAGAAGAGGAGGTGTAGACAGAGGGACAAATATATTGGAAAGTTCTTCCACCCCAGATAGCATGAAGACTCGTCTACGGAAATGACTTCAATTATGGACGGGGACAGCTAGAGAGCTCTGATCCAACGCCAGATATGCAAGACACAGTAATGATGTGAGACGAGACAGCTAGACAAAAAAATACTGTAAATGGAATAGTCTGAGAAGAGAGTAACAGTGAAAAGCCCAGTCACAGGATGTGCAGGTTCCAATATGTAAATCTACTTATAACGGACAAGGATGATAAAAAGATACAGCGAGTCCAACGATTTTACATTTCTCAAAGGTTCTGACATAATTTACGAGAAGTAAAGCTTTGTAATGAAAAAGTGGTAGTTACCGTGGCTCAAGCGGTAGCGTCTTCGACTCTGAGGCGTCAGGTCGAGGGTTCGCGCCCGTCAGGGTCTGAGGTTAGCAAGGGCATGCACTCAGGGTAAGGATTACATCTGCCAAAACAAGTCCTTCGCAAGAAGGCAACCGTCCTAGCCCTTGGTAGAAAAGGGAGTCCGTGACGTAAAACCGGAACAACATTAATGATCAGGGAGTCTTTATCTTTACTTTATCCGAAATCTTGATGTGGGATATGGAGAAGTATATTTTCAAGTGAAAGACTAGACTGTATTTGGCATATCCTAAACGAGGCCTTAGGGAAAGTCGAAAAGCATTTTTTACATTTATTGTTCTTTGAATATCAAGGAGAGAAGGAATCACAAGGTCAAAGTTTTTCCTGTGAATACAGCTATGTTTCACTTTAAAAAAAAAATAAGCTCTAGTGATGATCACAGCACTGTTATAGAGCAAAAAAAAAAAGTGATGATTATTCAGAACCTCAAAATAAAAATTTACAGCAACTGCACTTGAAATTTGACGTTTATTTGCATACTAGCCAAGAACAGGTTATTTTAAGTAGCTAATGTAATTTAATAATCACTGAGAATTTCTACAAATATTACTCAATATCTCTAGAAAATGCACATACGTCAAAGCAATATGGAGTGAAAGCATATGTAGTAGCAGAAAAAAAAAAACATATCCAAAGTGAGGAAAACAGAGCCAAATGCACGTGTGCGAGCGTTTGTGTGTGTGTGTGTGTGTGTGTGTGTGTGTGTGTGTGTGTGTGTGTGAGTGTGTGTGTGTGTGTGTGTGTGAGAGAGAGAGAGAGAGAGAGAGAGAGAGAGAGAGAGAGAGAGAGAGAGAGAGAGAGAGAGAGAGAGAGAGAGAGAGAGAGAGAGAGAGAGAGAGAGAGAGAGAGAGAGAGAGAGAATAATGTACGATAATTAAATTGAGATAAACCGACCGAAATGATGGATGAAAGAGAGAGAGAGAGAGAGAGAGAGAGAGAGAGGAGAGAGAGAGAGAGAGAGAGAGAGAGAGAGAGAGAGAGAGAGAGAGAGAGAGAGAGAGAGAGAGAGAGAGACTGCCAAGGTATATACACTTAGCTCTGTAAGGGCACTACTAGGCATAAAGTTCCCAAGGATTGGCACCCGAGAGGGTAATATGCGGCATTGTGGCACCAAACCATTATGGTGGTGAATGATAGAAGAAAGGAAGGTGAATTATTATGAATTTGGGTGATTCAGAATGCTAGCTGCTATCTCACTTTTCAAAATCAGTAGAGAGGTGCAAGATTTTGTAGGGATACTATAAACATATTTCTCCAATTGAAATTAGGTAATTCAGAATAAATTTTCCTGAAAATAAGTTAATAAAATAATGATAGAAAAAAGACTCAACTTATACATCGAAAAAGAATTTTTTTGTTTACAGATTTTAAACTGAGAAAATTAACTAAAATCTTGATGACGACGATAGTAAGAAAGAAAAGAGGAAATATGCTCGCAAGGCAAGAGCTATTTTAAGAAGCAGACAGACTCGGTGATTTTATGACATCGTTAAAAATAAATAATATTTAAAAGGAATCTGTTGATGAGTGAGATAATTCTATATGTCAAATAGGCTAAAGCAACAATCAGAAATCTACAAAACAATTCGAGAAATATGAGTGAATACAGATGAACAATATTATCATTAATATACATGAACTGCTCTAAAAATGACAATGGGAAAAACAGCATTAAGAACAAACACTTCTACATTATCTCCCTACCGTATTTTCCACTGAAAACAAATGGGACTAGCCTACAATTTCACGAAAATAGCTTAGTAACTACAGCGAATATCATAAGTTACATGTCTTATTATCCCTTCACATCTGACAAGTCACAATACTCCCCATCTCTATTTCTCTTTATGTTTTCTTCGTGCCTGGGCTCGATGTTTTTTAATAAATAAAAAAAAATTATCACTGGTGGCTCAACAGAGTATGATACTCTCACAGTGAACTGCATTTGAGAAACGTATGCCAATATGTGGCTGTCATTACATTATTAGGATTTAAAAAAGCACAGTGGGTCAGATACAAGGCAGCCAAAACGTCATAGGAAACAAGCCATACTCTAATTGTAGAACGCTCTATCACTGCCTGGTATAAGTTTTAAACACAATGCATTTTTAAAAAGAAAAATATACCTTACTATTTAGCATTTCTAGAACCAGAACACACATCACAGGATGAATAGGAAGGCAACGTAATAAGTTCTGAAACATAAGGCGCTAAACAAAATCTAAAATAAATAAAAAAGAGCTTATAATGAGGCTAAAATATGCACAAGAATAGGTTAGGTATGTCATCACGGTTCTTTAAAGTTTATATGGATGGCCTAATGAGAGAAGCATGGGTGAGAGCGCTGAGCCAAGGACTTAAAATGATGGAGGAAGAATACAGGACCTGGAAAGTGACGAAGTTGCTTGCTTATGAAACAACATTACCAACCATTTCGAAGGGATAACTTGTGAGGTTCAAGAAGGAGCTTAGTAGAGTATATGGGAAGAGTTAACAGTGAAGTAATGTGGAAAAACGTAAGATGGTGAACTACAGCCGAGATAGAGATTTGAGAAACCTGTGAGATTAAACAGTAAGATACTAAAGGAAATCGACAACTTAACATTTATGTTTCGACCATAGGGCATTCAGAGAAAGGATATATTCTATAGTCTATACAGTAGGAGAATGCGCGAAGCTACTACAGCCATTACACAGTATGACAGATAGAATCCATACCATTGCAAACGAAGACAGCATCGTAAGGAAACCAGTTTAGGACCCAGTAGCCGAGAAAAGTAAAACAAGCATTGTAGATGGAGAGCCTTGGAGAAATTTGTAGTCCTATGGTCACAAAGAGTGAAGACTGAGTCAACTTGAACAATGTGTGGGATTAAGAAGTTTACACAAAAGGGTGGAACATACTGCTTAGGTTGTATGCACGCCCAAAAGAGGTTGGGTAATTGAAAAAAATAATGACGAGTTCTATGACCAGTTTTCAAGGCACTCAAAGAAAAGATAGGCCGAGAAGGAGCGAGCAAACTGACATTAGTGAGACTGTCTAAAAAGCTGTAAGGCATGAAAAGAATAAATATCTGGAAAAAACGTCAGTTTCAGACACCAAACCCATATGATGATGGGTACGGAAACTCGATGAAACTAGGAACATATCTTTGCAATCTGCTTAGGAATGGGTCCTATCTTATTTACACTTATGGAGTGTATATTCATGGCAAGTCACCGTGGCAAAGCGGTAGCTCTTGCGACTCTAAGACGGCAGGTCGAGGGTTTGCGCCTCGCCACGGTCTGAGATTAGCAAGGGCATGCACTCAGGGTAACGAATTCATCTGCCAAAACAAGTCCCTTGCAAGAAGGCAACCGTCCTAGCCCTTGGTAGAAAAGGGAGTCCGTGATGTAAAAACCGGCATTAGTGTATATGCATGGGAGTAAGCGAATAAGTATGTTTAAAAAAGATGCAGAAGAAGTTTGCCTATGTTATTACTTATGTATTTGCTGAATAGCAGTATAGAGTATTATTAGTATTAGTGTTATTATTATTATTATTATTACGTTGATGATGATATTGATGATGATGATAAAAATGGTGATGCTGAAAATACTATCACTGTTATATTCATACCCAGGGAAACTTTACGGTTTTCAGTGGAAAAGATTGAGGACAGGAAAAAGCTGAGAAGAGAGGAAAGTGACAACTTGGCCAACAAAAGTTAGAAAAGTACATTAGGGCAAATAACAGTCAATCTCAGACTTGCAAGGAAGATAAACAGAGTAAATCCTGAGAACTTACTCGGCAATTCCAAGAGCGTAATGTCTTCCCACCCACTCACCCACTACTTGTCTTCAAATTCTGTAGTCGCCGTGGCTCAAGCGGTAGCGTCCGCGACTCTGAGGCGTCAGGTCGAGGGTTCGCGCCCCGTCACGGTCTGAGGTTAGCAAGGGCATGCACTCAGGGTAAGGATTACACCTGCCAAAAAAAAGTCGTTCGCTAAAGGGCAACAGTCCGAGCCCTTGGTAGAAAAGGGAATCCGTGACGTAAAACCGGAACTTTTCTTCAGATTCTATCATCTATCCACCTATGCACACAGTAAATCTTTTTTAACCATGTAGGCCTAGGTTCATTTCTGGTCTCTGCCTTTAATTATATTCCAATCTATAAGATATCATTGTCGCATTTCAGAGTATGGTACATACATACATATACAATGACAGTAATCCCCCATTGTAAGGGGTGACCGAGTCAAACCACACATATTCATTTAAACAAAACATACCTTGATCACTCCTCTTTACTTAAGGGGAATAAAGAGTTGCATGCATGCATGCAGGCATGCATACATACATACGTGCGTGCAAGCATGAATGCACGCGCACATACATACATACATTGCTATTACACCTACAATATGCATTCTAACTAAAGCAATCAAAAGCCACCCAATCAGTATAACATGCTTAACTATTAAACCTGAGTCACTATGCGACACATAATTGTATGTATCAAAAGGATCGATACATGTACCAGGTCATCCATGCGTGCCAATTCCCGAAAAGTCAACCGGAAGCACAATTAAACTTACTGCATGTAAGTATAGAGAAAATTTACGTTGCACTGATGAACAAAAATGCAGTTATCATGAGAAGGATTTATGTACGTATATGCAAGGTCCATAATTCCCTTCATAAGGGGGGGGGGGATAGTCAAAGCAAAGACCTCGACTCTTTGCAGGAGAAAAATACAAAGGACGGAACCCCGAGTCCTCAAGCTTCACCTCATTTTTATGACACGGGGAGAAATATGGAGGTGGTATTATTTTCCCCTCACCAGGGGGGGGGGGGGGAAAGAGGTAAATGCCGAGTAAGTGAAACCGCTCAGCTCTTCAGTTGGATTTAACCCAACCAGTTCAATGCCATGGATAGGTCACATACACTAATCCTTACTCATCAAAAAGCAATGACTGAAATCAAGTACTGTACATACATTAGTCAATTTATGGCCGAAAAATAACTAGTGTGTGTGTACATATTGTTCCGGTTTTACGCCACGGACTCCCTTTTCTACCAAGGGCTACGACGGTTGCCTTCTTGCGAAGGACTTGTTTTGGCAGATGTAATGGTTACCCTGAGTGTATGCCCTTGCTAACCTCGGACCATGGTGGGGCGCGAACCCTCGACCTGACGCCTCAGAGTCACGGACGCTACCGCTTGAGCCATGGTGACTACAGTATGTGCACATAATATTACGCACAAAAATTCTTTGGTGAACGGGAAAAAAAAAAAGATAATTACACGCAGTACCACACAGAACAACCTGAGTGACTGGAAAAACAGTTACTAAAAGCAGGGTGCACAAACCAAGCCTTAATTGGAAAAGAAGTTACGAGAATCAGGGTATATACCAAATTCCTTTGTGATTGGAATGACAGTCTAAAAGCAGTTTTCATGCACAAATCATTTAATAATCGAAAAAGCAGCTACCTATAAATGGGCATACATTACTCCTTACTGACACGAAAAAAGCAGTTACTGTAAACACTGAAATTGTTTTTAAAAACAATGAATATTCGTGGACTGCTACTGATCGAAAATTAAAAGCAAAATGTTACCAAGAGCAAGGCACATACAGAAATTTTTCACACCCTAAATGCAGTTACTAAAAGCAAGCTACACACAAATCATTAATGACAGATAAAGCAGTAATTATAGGCAAGATATATATATATATATATATATATATATATATATATATATATATATATATATATATAAATATATATATATATATATATATATATATATGATGTGCTACAAAGTTAGTAACAGTCTACAAATATCAGTTATTTGAGAAGGCTGAAGGAGTTAGTTATACCCTCATTAGAGGACTGCAAAAGAATGGGAACATGGCAACGATTTCTATAGTCCTCCACGGTTTTGAGAGTGAAAGGGAACAATAATTTGATATGGAGGGCTCTAGAACTATTTATATATTTAAGGTGTAAAATATATGTAACTGTATTAAAAAAAACCACACATAAGGGGAGTTAGGAGCCGTAGGCTCTTTCCCTTAAACACAATTAAGTAAATACACTCAACCACAATTTGTTTTTAATTCATAGCAATAAAAGTCGTTCTTCGGTATAAGCGTCGGCTTAAGTCATCCCAAGAGCCAATATCACGACCTCATTATCAGAACAATATGTAACTTTGTACCATTTAACGTGGATATTTTCCCCAAACGGAAATGTCATCTAGGCTATTCTTTCCATCATAAACAATAGGTCTTTGTTCATTTAATATGTCAATCTGCAACGAGGGTTCGCTCTTATACCGTCTCCTCGCCCCAATATAATCTGCTCTAGGCAGGAACATCATCATGCGTTTATCTTTAGAACCCATTTGGGCATTGTACCAGAGACACTGCTGCTGCTGCTGCTGCTGGCTTACTCTGGCGTGAATATGATGGGTTGATGATTTAAAGACAGACTCTCTCTCTCTCTCTCTCTCTCTCTCTCTCTCTCTCTCTCTCTCTCTCTCTCTCTCTCTCTCTCTCAGAACAAGTATTCAATCTGACTTGATAAGAGCCAAGTCTGAGCACACTGCTTAGTCACATATTAATATACCTTGGATATAGGACGCTTAAAAATGATTCACGGCCATCTGATAAACATCACGATTCTATAGCATGAGCACAGGTGTAATACTGAGTACGTCTGTGGCTGTGAGAGAGAGAGAGAGAGAGAGAGAGAGAGAGAGAGAGAGAGAGAGAGAGAGAGAGAGAGAGAGAGAGAGAGAGAGAGAGAGAGAGAGCGTAAAATGTGACAGAGAAGAGTATTATGTAAACAACACCACCCCCCTCCCTAATTATCTCAGCCAACTATCTATATACATGAGCCATTTTCCCCTTATAAGGGGAGTGGCTGAGTCAAGACAAAATACTCTTGACTCTTTGGGAAGAGAAAATACAGAGAAGGGGATTACCAGATCTCAGCCAACGCACTAGGAAAATCATTTGCTGCTTTCTCAAGACCACTAGCAGCTTCACCGTGCACCTTAAGGGTATGCAAAGTAGCACAAGCTTTAAACTGCATAAACCAATCTCTACTGGCCACAAACTCTTCAATTTAACTTCCTTTCCCTTTCCATGGCATAAGGCAGGCAATCTTTTAACTTTTTCTTGGATCAACAAATGGCTCACTGGAATACCCCATTGATGCTGGTGATCCAGCCAGAGCACTTGCAACCCTTCCATTTTTATCATTAGGCTCCTACATTGCTTAGTAATCACAGTGGACTTCATAGGAGCAGTACCTTTCACATGTTCAAGGATCTTTATCCTTGGCAATCGTCACCACAGTCAAACGGCTTAGCCCTAGTGATCGGCAAATGTTGGTAGTAGTTTCTTCCTTTTGAAAGCATGTTACTATATCTAACTCCACTTCCTTGATGAATTATTTTTTCTTCGAAGCATTGCTATCTGAAGAATCAACTATATGCTTGGGAGGCATAACAAAATTATCGCAAACACGAGTAAAATAAACCTTAGAGCAAATAAGCACGAGATTAATATGGTGTACGAACGGGGACTGGGCAATGTGTCTTCCTGAGGCTAATGTCGCATGAAGACGTATTCTTCTGCCACAGTCAACAAACTGTTCCAAGGACGAAGTTCATGTATACGACTGTGTGCAAGTATTTGGTAATTTTGTAAATAAATTCAAACTTGATCCTTCACATAATCAAATACATAACAAATAAATAAAAACATTAACTTGATATATTCGAGTAAGGCAATGCTGCATGACAATGTATTCTTTCGCCACGCCCAACAAACTGTTCCACGCACAAAGTTTGTATTAACGACACAAACCACTTAGGTAAAAAAATTATTTATTAATAATTTATGGGAGATACATCAAAACCACGTAAGTCGAGGACATTATAAACAGTGGACCCCATGTACTCGTAAAAACTGTAAAAACTAACATTAAAAATGCAAATTTTAAATTTAAGAAAAGTAACTAGGAGACAGGGAGCTTTATGTAATACTTGACTAAAAAAAAAAACTAGAAAAAGCAAGAAAGTGTATCAGTTACGTTATATGTCAGCATATTAGAAAACTATCTAGGAAACGAGGAGTTATTTTCTGCCCTTTTCTGTAATGTAAAGGAAGGAAACTGCTGGTAATTTTACTCAAATAAATGTATGCATACAGCAACTAATTACAGTTAACTGCAATATATTTCGCTAAAATAATTTACGAATCGTGCAAAGGGAATTTTATTTTGCAATAAGTAAGACTTCCAGCTTCATAATTTATCTAGAAGTAAACATGCAATACATTCCCTGGAGAATTCATTCTTAACATATTTGCATAATTTTTGGTGTATAGATACAATTTCTCATTTTATCTATTTTCTACCTAGAGATATTCTAAACCTATATTGTATTTCACTATATGATCTACCTATATATCTTGTTTATTTGTAGTTATTTCTAAACATATCTAATTTTTTGCTTTAACACAACTGCATGATTTCACATTGATTTTTTTTTAAATATGTAACTAATACTGTATTATGATCTTTTGCTTCATGTGTATTTTAGAATTTCTCTTTACATGTAATATTGTTTCTTTTGACTATCTACTTCCACTACATATATTTTGTTTGGAGGGGTTTCGAATCATCCACTAATGTAATCTTCCCCTAAGATCTGTTGTTTATCAAGCTTAACATAAGAAAATGACATCTCCATTCTTGACGTAAGTAAATAAAATATACTGCTTACCGGCAAACCACTCACCTCAATGAAGATCTGAGTTAAACTGAAGTACTGGCCAATTAGAAATCATATTAACCCTTCGGCCATGGATCTCAAACAGATTGTTAATTTCCTTTCTAAGTCTTTTCCTTTTAATTTTGTTTAACTCTAATTTTCCATCCTAATGTGGATCTCTCCATAGGTAGCATTTGACATTGATGAATCTTTCCATGGGTAGTTTACCATGTACAATTCTTATATATGACTTTTTTTTTTGTGGGGGGGATTGAAACTTTCCGTAAACTAATCTAGTATATGTTAAATTCTAAGTGATATCATAATATTTAATGCTTGTAAAACGTCAACTGGGTAGACAATGCACAATGATATACTATACAGTGTCAGGTAATTTCTTACTTTCTAAAGCCAGAGGAGTCTGGAAATCTAGCATTAACAACTATTGCTTCTTTTAATATTTACTGGTGTGTTAAGTTGTAATCTGACTTATTCTGACCTTCATTTTAATAGATAAATCTTTATGGCGAGGGAGAAAAGTAGAATCTTGTATTTTAGGATAAAACGAAGGGCAAAATCGTACAAATAAAAGCATAACGTAACCCTGAAAATGAATGAACCAACAAATTAACCCTTGCAATTCAAGCCTAAAGCAACCATAACTTGATGTAACTCTGCCTTTAGCATAAGCTTACCGAATCCAGTCTAACTCCATATAACTATATACCTAACCTATCCAAACAAATCCCTATCTACCAGAAAATATGCAACATGCCAGAATGCATATGCAACGAGTACAGCCATGCAGTGCACTGGCCACAACAGCCAGCAAGCGTTCCCGGAGGGCTGTTCTGGAGAAGGCCTCCAGCCTGCCAGCCAAATCAGGGTGGCATGCCGTGGACACAAGCGACGGTCGCTGCCCACCCACACAGCAGTTATCGGGAAGAAGCCGACCCACCAACGTACCGACAATCACGACAGCCACGGCACGCTGCACACCACAATGCGTCTTAAGTAATACACTACCGAAACGGATTTTCAGCGCAGATATCACTTGGCTACACTATTTAAAACAATAAATCCAATGATCAACTCAATTTTAATTGAGATTACACTAATCTAACAAAAGTAATATAACAGTATATTGAATTTCGCATGTTTTCACAATCGGGAGTGTGAAAGCAAACAGTGACTTAAATTTCTGTCAACTAACCTAACTTTGCACTACAACAGAAGTCAAGAATGAATATTAGGTATAGGCTGGTTAGGTTATTAAAAAAAAATAAAAAAAATAAAGTCTTAAGGTAAACATTGACCTTATTATATACCTTTTTTTAATGAAATTTACTAACCTAGCTTGTCACTGGAAACCTCTGATGATCATCTCCACTTGACTTACCTTCCATTGAAGTTTGCTGATAGTTCGATTTTCACAGCCGATTCGAGAAGCTAAATCGATCGAGCATACGAAAACTGACACACATACACCGATAGATTAACGCCAATTGTCTAGTATAATATATACTTAGGCGTTGATTAGAAAAGCACATGAAATATCTTTACACACAGACTTGATACTTCTGGCAGACGAAATCACTCAAGTTTTTTGTTTACCATTTTGTGAGGATTGTCAGCCACACATCTTTCGGTAATTATGTCCAATTTTGCAGTAAGGCTAGTTTGTGTATTGTCTTAATTTTTATTTTAATGAGGTTGTATTCTTCATGCGTATTTTTATTTATTTTTTTTTTGCTGCGAAAATAATGTAATGTAATGGTTAAGGATCATTTTATACACCCACTAAATTTTAGGACTAACTATGCTTTTTTTCTGATATATTTCGATGTGTTTGAATTATTCTGATATTTTTCCCCCTCAGAAATCACTATTTTTGGTGTTAGGGCTGAAACTGGTGGGAGGCAGTGGGTACTTAAATAACCTAGTTCAAGAAATCTGAACTAACTAATCTAACCTAAACTAACTTAAGCTAACTCATATTTGAAGCCTTACATACCTTAAAAGGTGAATTTGTTTGTTTAAACATCAGTGCTGCACGTATCAAAAATGGTGGCAACACTAATTTCTTCTGTAGGCTATGGAAGGGGTGCATAAAATGAATCTTTACCAATTATGATATCTCTACTTTGATCACTCCATTTCCAGATTGTTGTTTTTCAAAATATAAATACAGGGGGTCTTCGGTTTACAATGTCCCCGAGTTACAATGTTGCGTAGATACAACACATCTCCCATAAATAATTTTGCTTCATTTTTCTTCTGATGGCAAGAAAAGGAAAGCCATCACCATGGAAATGAAATCAGAGATAGTAATATGCATGGAAAAAGAAAAAACTTTACTGATTAGCATAGGTTCTTATTTAGGTGTGTTATGACTTACACTGAAATTTGGGTTACATCACCTTTCAGGAACGGAACTCTGACATAAATCGAGGACCCCTGTATTCTCAAACACGTATATATGCTCTTTTAGGGGCATATTAGAAACATCATGGACTTGCAGAATTGCTAAGGGCTGCAGTTTACATTTACATTTTTGCTATAAAGCTAACTTTTACCAAGGGAACTCTATGCCTGGGAAGTTTCATCTCTATGGAAGGAACAAGTTGTCTTTCTGAATGTATCTTGATTTGAATTGGTCAAATACAGTTATGATAAAAAGATCTTGAGCTATTTTAAGTTTTCACAACTACGATTATAAAATCCATATATGGAGGAAATTGTAAATACTTGTCTCCTTTGTGTTTGTAATATATAAGTTATCCCAGTAGTTTTGGTCATGAGTCCCCTAACTCATCTTATGCCTGAGTCACAGCAGTTTCTTAACAGTAGACGTATGTCCAAAATTTATATATTTCAGTAAATAATATGGAGTGCAAATTATTGTTGTTGTTATATCTTAGTAATTGCCTGTGTTTTAGTTTCTTGTAATATGTTTGGTTTTGTATCACCACATTTTGGGCTGTATAATCCGTACTGTTTCTCTTTGCTTCTATGTTTCCTAGTGCCCATGCCCGATTAGCCGTAAGGAGGCGAGATATTAATTGCGAATTGACCGATTTTTTTTTACCAATATCCAAGACATTGTAGATGTCAAAGATTCTCTCTTTACTTATAATATGCTTTATTTTGCTATTTCTTTGAGTGATAATGTTAAGAATTGAATATTATTGATGATATGATGATTAATTTGAGCTCTTTTTTATTTAGGATGTAACATGAAGTTATCATATGAGTCAGATCCATGTGCACGGACTATATGCCATCCTCCTATAAAAAAAAATAAATAAATGGGCCTGATTTTAGCTTTTAAGTATGAGTTATTAAGTATGCAGTTGTAGTAACTTTGAAAGTAAACAAGATGTTTCTTTCCAGTAAATGTTTTAGTTTTCCTGTAATAATAATAATAATAATAATAATAATAATAATAATAATAATAATAATAATAATAATAATGTTGAAATATATTTAACATTTTATGCTATATATACCTAAATAGATAAATACAGTATTGGACCTTGTTTACTATTAAGAAATTGTAAGAAGAAGAATTATGAGTTGTTAGAACCTCGTTTTACACGTTCGGAGTTGGGTGCTTAACTTTGCGTTACTGATGTGTTATTGGATTTCCCGTTCTTGAATATCTCCTACATATAAGGGAAGTTATTTCTCTGGTTTTGTGTAATATGTCCTATTTATATGTACTATTATTTACTAACCTTGGTGTCTAGGAATGTTTTGTTATTTTTTTTTTCCGGGTAAATCTGTACCTAACCTATTCGCCGGCACCTAACCATTTACTCTACAGTACCATATGGTAATTTGGTAAGTTTGGTATTTCTAAGCTAGGCTGTTTATTTATAAGATGTATAATTGCATATGTTTTGCCTTGGGGTTATAACAGCAGTGTTAGTAAAAAAAATATTAACTTATCTAAATTAACTTTTTGTTCGCATGTTTGAATGATTTTTTATTTTTTGTTAGTAGTCAAACACGGCATTTTTAATATTCTATGTAATAATGCACTATGTTCTTTATCTGATTTTGTTTTATATTTGTTTTATATTTTACTGCTATTTTTATTTTGATATAATTTACATTAGTTAGAAATGTTTAAGCACTATAAAAGATATTTAATTTGTATTAATATTAC